>APFE030696375.1:23669-68681 GCA_000404065.3 Pinus taeda | reverse complement strand
TGCGAGTATGAGAAATATGATGGTGGTGATGTCTTCTTAGGAGATGATAAGAAGGCTGGAATCATTGGTCGCGGAAAAGTAAAGTTGAAGTTGCAAGGTGGAAGGGTTAGAACCCTTCCGGGTGTTCTGCATATTCCTGCGTTGGCCAGAAATCTGATTTCTGTAAGCAAGTTGGATGATGCAGTTGTAAAGACAGTGTTCGAGAAGGATACCTGCAAGATGGTTCGAGGATCACTAGTATTGATGCGAGGAGCGGATTGGAACTCTGTACAAGCTGCAAGGTAGCACTGTTGTTGACGGGTGCAATAGTTCTTTGGTTCCTGAAAATGGAGCAGAAAATCTAGTGGTCTCTGGAGAGAAGACCATGTTGTGGCATCAAAGGCTTGGACATATTGGAGAGAAGGGCCTTTGAATACTTCATGGTAAAGGTAGGTAGAAGGTATGAGTAATAGCTCTCTAGATTTTGATTTTTGTGAAAATTGTGTATATGGAAAGCAGAATCGGTTCCCCTCTGGTGGTAAGAGGGTGAAACAGATATTAGAGCTTGTGCACAGTGATGTGTTGGACCTGTGAAAGTTCCATCACTGGGTAAGTCTGTGTACTATGTATCATTTATAGATGACTTCTCAAGGAATACATGGATATATTTCCTTAAGAAGAAATCTGAAGTCTTTGACAGGTTTAAAGAATTTAAGGCTCTGGTGGAAAATCAGACAGAGAAGAGATAAAGGTACTGAGGACAGATAATGGTGGAGAATTCTGCAGCAAGGAATTTGAAGAATTTTGTAAGAAGTGTGGTATACAGGCAACGACAGAAAGACCTACTCCATAATACACCTCAAGCAAAATGGAGTCGCAGAAAGAATGAACAAGACGTTGATGGAAAGGGCAAGAAGCATGCTCAGTGGTGCTGGGTTAGGACAGGAATTCTGGGAGAGGCGGTGGATACTGCATGTTACTTGGTCAACAGGTCACCTTCATCAGCGTTGGAGGATAAGACTCCACAAGAAGTATGGACTGGTAAGAAACCCTCACTTTCACATCTGAGGGTATTTGGATGTGATGCATATGTACATGTTCCAAAGGAGAAACGAACCAAGTTGGATAGTAAATTTGAAAAGTGCATCTTTATTGGGTTAAGGATGGTTTAAAGGGTTATAAGCTTTGGAACCTAGTCACACGGAAGGTTGTGTACAGTCGAGATGTGGTGTTCAGAGAGGTGAAAGATGTTATTAAACATGAAGTCCAACCAAAGGAACCTGTGAAGATAGAGTTTGGACTAAAGGAGGAAGAATCAGACTCTGTAGCAGAGGAGGAATCAGAAGATGAAGAGCCACAAACTCCAGCTGTGAGAAGATCAGCTCGAGAAAGAAGGCAGCCAGAAAGGTATAGTCCATATGCTTTCTATTCAAATTTTGCTTTGTATGTTACTGATGATGATCCCAGAACTGTGAAGGAAGCAATGGATTCAGAGGATGGAAAACTCTGGAAAGAGGCCATGGTTGATGAAATGGCATCTTTGCACAAAAATGAGGCTTGGGATCTGGTGGAGTTGCCGGCTGGAAGGAAACCCATTGGCAGCAAATGGGTGTTCAAGAAGAAGACAAATGCAGAAGGGAAGGTGGAGAAATACAAAGCTCGGTTGGTAGCAAAAGGTTATTCCCAGGTGTCGGGAATTGATTTTGGTGATATTTTTTCTCCTGTTGCCAAGGTAACTTCTATTAGATTACTTTTATCTGTTGCTGCTGCTTTTGATTTTGAGGTAGAACAGATGGATGTGAAGACAACATTTCTTCACGGGGATTTGGAAGAGGAAATCTACATGAAGCAACCTGAAGGCTTTGCAGTGAAGGGTAAGAAAGAACTGGTATGCAAGTTAAAGAAGTCTCTGTATGGGTTAAAACAGTCACCAAGGATGTGGTATCAGAAATTTGATACATTTATACGGGGACTTGGCTTCACCAGAAGAAGAGCAGATCACTGTGTGTATTTTAAATTAATTGGTGACCGTGTTATTTATCTGGTCTTGTATGTGGATGATATGTTGTTGTTGGAAATGACAAAGAAATTATCCAGGATTTGAAGACCCAATTGTCCTCCAAATTCGACATGAAAGATCTTGGTGCTGCAAACTATATTTTGGGCATGGAAATTAAAGAGATCGAGCAAAGAGGAAGCTCTGGTTAAACCAGAGGAAGTATGTCGAGACAATAATGCAGAGGTTTAATATGCAAGACAGTAAACCGGTGAAGGTTCTATTCCTGTAGGTGTGAGCTTATCTGCTGAACAGTGTCCCAAGACACAAGAAGAGGAAGAGGACATGTCCCGTGTTCCATATGCAAGTGCAGTCGGTAGCTTGATGTATGCCATGGTCTGCACTAGACCAGACATTGCACATGCAGTGGGAGTATTGAGCAGGTTTATGTCAAAACCAGGGAAGGAGCACTGGACAGCAGTGAAGCGGGTTTTCAGGTATTTGCGTGGCACTAGTGATTATGGTTTGTGCTACCAAGGAAGACCAGGATTGGAAAGAATGTTGGATATTCATGGCTTTGTTGATGCAGATTGGGCTGGAGATCTGGATCAGAGAAGATCTACAAGTGGATATGTGTTTAACCTATTTGGAGGTGCAGTCAGTTGGATGGTAAGAAACAATCTGTAGTGGCACTATCAACTACAGAGGCAGAATACATGGCAGCCACTCATGCAAGCAAGGAAGCAGTCTGGCTGCAGAGATTGTGTTCAAGTATGGGGTTAGTACAGGGAGCTATAAGGATAGACTGTGACAGCCAAAGTGCAATTTTCTTGGCAAAGAACCCTGCTTATCATACAAAGACAAAGCACATTGATGTTCAGTATCACTTTGTGAGGGATATGATAGAAGACAAAAAGGTGTTGCTAGTAAAGGTGGACACTTTGAAGAATACTGCAGATGCATTGACAAAATATGTTAGCTCTGAGAAGTTCTCTTGGTGTAGAGAAACAATAGGTGTTTCAGGGCTGGAAAAATGACTAAGCTCTCCTGTGGAAAGAAAACAACAAGTGGGAGATTGTTGGGTTGTGTTATATTCTTTCCACATAGTTAACAGAGGGTTTGAGGGGTACCCGTAACCCCACTTTATGGATTCCGGGGCAGCGCCCCGGAAAATTTTGGTTTTGGACCCTATGTTAGGTTGGGCGGACCCACCTATGGTTTTGTGCATGATTTTCGCACATGTTTTTTGGACGCGATAGTTTTCGGTCCATGGTATTGGATGCTTCGGCATGTATAAATATGTATTGTAACATTGAAAGGAACATAATGAAAAATCAAGATGGTAGTCCCGGTTTTGTGATCCAGTGGGAAATCTCTGTGTATATGTGTTTTATGTGTTATACTCTCGCATTTTTATTTTTTCCTGTGATTTAAAATTCGTATGCAGGTAATTTATGTACAGGGTTAAAAACTACAGCTGAGGCACAACATTTCCAAACAACTCCTTTTGAGCTCAATAACATTCACCATAGCTCAGGAAGAGTATTGCAAGAAAGAGATTATATTGGCAGCATTGAAGGACCACATCTAGTAAAAGAAGATGCAAAAGAGAAGATCAAAGAACCATGGGCTACACTTGATAAAGAGAAGATAACAGAATCAAAGATCGAGAAAGCTTCCTCATGGTTACCATCAAATCCTCCATGTATTTAAGAGAAAAATCAGCAAAAAGAGGAAGATGTGAAGGTCATGATAGAAGAAGATATGGAGAATGATCCATATCAACAAAAGGACCAAGGATATCAAAGCTGTATTAAGATATAGTTCCAGACGGTCACTAAGTTGCAGCAGTACTATCTTCCTCAGCTATGTTTGATCCTTTCAAAGTCAAATCATTTGGTCTCTGAAATCCGAATACCTGTCAAAACATGCATTTCAAGCCTCCACATCATTTTGTCTATCATCTTGATCCGCACATGGCTCCATTGGAAGTATTCTTATACTTGAAAATGATTTTGTTTTTCAAGTAGGGTAAAAAAAAATAATAATAATAAAAATAAATCCTAAGGTGAAAACCTCCTTGGAGGCGCCTCAGATTGGCTCATTAATTGAAAACCTCCATGAGGCGATCAATGGGTTGGAAAGAAGAGAAAAGAAGAAAAAAATAAGATCCCTGGGTGAAAACCTCCCTTAGAGGCGCCCAGGGCAGGCAATTAGGGTGAAAACCTCCATGAGGCGCCCTAGTTGTTTTCAAAAATGAAAAAACAAAGAGAAAAAGAAAAATAAACCTAATTTCTGTTGAATAATTGCAGGGTGAAGGAAGGACATTGCAGGTTAGGAGGATCACACAAAACAAGGACAGAGGTCAACACCAGACTGCCAACATCCCTCACCATCCATTCCTCCATGACCACTACCCTTTCCTAAAATTTGGTTTCATTCAAACTAGGATTTCACCTTTTATAGGAAGTTTTGTGTCTTCTACAAGAAGTTCCTGTAGAACCTGCAAACAAGCCAAAATCGATCTCAGAAGAGGACCCGAAGGTTGAGAATCTATCTATGAGGACTGTAAACATCCCTGTTTCTATCCCTTACCCTTCTCCATCATTTTTTCCACCTCATTGTGCTTCTTTTCTAAAAACTGTGTTTTCTAAAGGAAGTTCTTGTAGAAATTACAGAAAGCTAGAAACATATTTTAAAAAGTAGTTTGGCGAACATGGAAGCTTCATCAAGGGTTCATAAATCCTCCTACAATCTTCAAACCTCTCTCCCATCAATTCCAAGTCTGCATTATAGCCCAAGCTCATTTTTTCCTTACTGTGCAAAAACTGCAGAATGCTCTAATACAAAAATACATAGAGCAGAAATTTGTTTTTTCCCTAACTTGAAAACTGTGCATCCATTTAAAAAACTATTACATGGGGAGTTGTATAGGGATGATAGCAATATGTCCAAGCAATTTCACCCAATTCCAGTGCACGGTTTCCAAGAAATCAGCCTCCATCACCTTCAGCCATTTTTGCATTTTCTCCATATCCGTGCATCCATTTCAAAACCTGTTTCATGGGGAGATGCATATGGGTGATAGTAATGTGCCCAAGCAATTTCAGCCAATTCCAGTGCACGGTTTCCAAGAAATTGACTTCTGTCACCTTCAGCCATTTTCAGTTTTTCTCGAAATCTGTTCATCCATTGACCACAATTTTTCTATGGGAGGTGCATAACGATGATAGAAACACGCTCAAAAAATTTCGGGTAAATTTCATCTATCATTTGGGAGCTATGAACAAAACAATTCGATGTCCCGTAAAAATTCAGCATCAGTAGCATGAGGGTGCAAATTTGAACATTGAAACAAATTCCTGCAGTTTAGATCCAACCAGAGGATACCTGCACAAGAAAAATAGCCATATATCAACAACCAGACTAGCATGCATCCACAAAAACAAAGGCATGCAGTAGAAGGAAAGGCCACATCACCTCACAGCAAACGCATTCGACTTCCAGGTACGTGACTAAACCCATTTCTCTGTTGCATGAATGTAATTTAAGAACTGCATGGACAGTAAGATGGTTGTGATTAAACAAGATCGGTGGCCAGCTAACTGGCCACCCTCATCCAGTTCAGACAACGCCTCATCTAGTTCAAACAGCGCTCAGTGGGTGCAATCGGAACGTGTGCTCAGCCATCTCAGGAAGAAAACTAAAAACAGGTAGTGGTGGCTGTTTAAACTCCAACGTAATTAATGGAAGTGATTACGGGCAAGCAGCATATAGTTTCATAACAGCACTGCAGTCTGCATGGAACCAATGCACATCCGACCACCTTCTCTCCTCACCACAAATCACGCCAGCAGTTAAAAGACAGCTCAGTTAATGCATCCACCACCCTTTGTTCAGTTTGCATTCACAACGTTCCCAACTAGAGTACGCGTCCACCACTTCCAGAGCAGCTAACCAGTGGTCCTCTGCCAGATTTTTGCCTGTTTTCCTTTAAATCTCCTACCTATCGGGCTCTACAAGAAGCACACTTTCATTCTACATGAGCCAGGTGACTTCTACAGGGAGGCTTCTACAGGAAAGGCAGAAAACAGCCCTGCAAAAAGAAAACCCATGATTTTCATCGAATTTCAAGCTCAAAACGAGGAAGGATCAGGAAAAATTCTCTGTGCATGATTTGTTTGTGCAAAGTGGTGAATTGAACACAACATGAGATTTAAAAACGAGAGTAAAAGTCTGCCTGTGCATTGAGAAAAAAGTGAAAGTTTGTCTGCATATTTCATTGAGTTTACCCGGTTTTTTTCTCTGCATCTAAAATCTCCTCATCATTTTTAATTTTCCTATAAAGAAGATACATGCAGCAACAGAGGCCAACCTGTGTGTGTGAAAAAACCCGAATTTACATATCTATCAATGTGCTGAAAAAGAACCTGTGTACAGTTTCATTCTACAGGAACACTGTCTACAGGAAGATTTCTACAGGAAGGGCAGAGAGCAGTCTTGCAGCCAGAAAATTTGAGATTTTTGTCAAAATTCAAGCTTGGAAAGAGGTAGGCTCGGGAAACTGCTCTACATATGATATATTTATATAAGGTGGAGGATTAAAAACACAGTATTGGGTTGAAAGAAAGGAAAGTGGAGCTTTAAAGTCTGCCTATGTTTTTTTCCTTTTCTGAGTTCTACACAGTCTCTCCGTTTTTCTACTCTGCATCCAAAATCTGTCTTTTCCTTTCTCACATTCTTCTAAAAAAAGGGATGCAACCATAGAATCCAACCTATGAAAAACCAAATTTGCAAGATTGTCCACTCTCTGAAGAAAAAAACACTGTGTTAAAAATATTTTATGTTCTGTCAAAAGTATTGATTTTTCTCAAAAACCGAGAAGCAAATTCAAGTTGGAAACAATTTGAAGAAAAAATTACAAATTGATGTTGTGAAAAAGAAAAACATGAGAAATTCCTAATTCCATAAAGACAAACCTCATCCATTTCTCTATTTCTGGTTTTGAAAGTTTGTTTCCTCCCTCCTCACCTGAACATTTCCAGTCGTCACTACACATTATGATAGGGAGATTTTTAGAAATATGGAAGGGGAAGGTGAGGAGGAAATAGAAAAAGAGGAAAAGACCAAAATGGAGAAAGAAGAACTTGAAACAGAAGAGGAAATAAAAACAGAAGATGAGAAGGAAGACCCAGAACAGAAAAGAAAAAGACTAAAGCAGAGAAGGCAAAAACTAAACAAGATGAGAAGAAAACCAAAACAGAGCATGAGGAAGCAAAGCTAACAGAGGCAGAGAAGACAAAAGAAGAGGAAAAAAGGAAGAAGAGACACACCCTGAGATATCAGGGACACAAGCAGAAATAGGGGGCATAGAGATTTCTATAGGAAGTGAAGGAAAATAACAACAAAAAGAGAAATCCCCTGAAATGATGGCAAAGGAAGCAGCAGTTGTGTTTGTTACATTAAGCACACCTACAAAACAAAAAGAAAAGAGAAAAAGGTAGGCCTCCATGTATTTAAGGCCAGGAAAAGCACAAGAATTCAAATAAGCAAAATAGGAGGAGCAAAGGAAGGACATGGACAAGAAGGCAGAATTTTATGGCACACATGAGCAAACCACTTCAGAAGCTTGGGATGATAGGGAGGCCACCAGGGCCATCCAGGATGAGGAGATGGATTAGTTACTCAGAGGATGAGGAACACCTTCAGTAGGGGGTGATGATGAGCCGCAGAAATGGGTAATTATATGGGCTCATTTAGCCTCCTAATTTGACTTAATCCACCATTCTCATTAGTTTATTGCATGTTTTTTATTAAATTTATGCTAATAGAGTGAATTGGATTAGTCATTATGCCAAAAAGTCTAATGTGTGCTTTATGCAGATTTTTGGTCAATTTTAAGACAAAATCAAAGGTTTAATGAGCACTTGGCAGCCAAATTCATGGAAGAACAAGGGAGAGGATTTGTAGGAAGGTGTCCCCTTCATTTATGAGCCCTTACCTCGAATTCTCCATCAAGAACTCGAAGCACAAGGAGCAGCCAAGCAAGTCAAGTAGGACTGCTGTTAACTACAAGTTTTGGCAGCTGAGTTCCTAAAGTTTAGGAGGGTTGTTGGGGTCCTCAATTTGTATAAATAAGAAGGCTTAGGGTCTTAGTTTAGTTAGTCAGTTTTTAGTCAGATTATAGTTAGATTTTAGTCAGTAGGTTAGTCATTTTATTAGTCTATTTTCGCACTTTAGTGCAGCTCTGTATCAATAAATTTTCTAGCTTTTTCTTGTAGACAGATTTTGGGATGTAACTATTATTTTTTGATCAATAAAGATGAATCCAACTTTGCACCAGATCTAATCTTTCTTAGGAGACTGTAGCTCTTGGGGTTGGGCCCAACACAAGTCCAGTACTTCTTTTGTGTACTCTTATGTGTTTTGCTGCATTCATAGAATAATTTCTGCTATTTAGATTAAAATTTTGCTTTATTACTTAGGTCTTTTTTGATGATTGAAATAGCTTTTCATGCTTCAGGTTGATTTGATAGTTTGGTAAAGGAAAGGACCTGCAAAAAGGCCACCAAGCAATCCTTGATCTCATCTCTCCCTCCTTGGGACCATGAGCTGAGACCAAAGCATACTTGCTACCACAAAAACACTGTTTTTGCCTCTTCATGCAATTGCTAGTGTTAGATTTGTAGTTAGGAAAGTTGATACCAGTTGTACTTGCATGTTTAGAACCTATTCTTGCTTAGTTTCCATAGTTATCTTGCATGATTTTCTGCCAATAAACTTATGTTCATCATGTTTCTGGTTTTTAGGTCAAAATAGCTAGATCTTTGGTTTTCCTAGTCTTTGTTTGATCAGTTTTGGAAAATAGTGCGCAGAACACTTGTGACACCTCCGTGCCTACCCTTCATCCATCATACAACCTACTGCAACCCCTAATCCAAGATCCCTTCCTTTCATTTGCCACATTTTCCTACTTTGCCCTAATTTCTACATTCTTGTGCATCATTGCTCCCTCCATCCTCGAACAAATCCAATCACCTTAATCACTCCTCAGCCTCATTCACCAGGTCCTAGACCCCTTCACATCCTCATCCAACCTCCATTTCCACTTTTCCATCGTTTTTCCACCATCAACCCTCCAAAATCCTCTTTCAGAACATCCTGTAGAACCCCTGCAAACTTCCAGTAGAAGATCACATGAGCTTTTTTTTTAGATCTGATCACTGTGAAACTCTTTGGAAGGGTGCTAGGGACCCCTTAGGCCCTCTTTTCACCTTCCAAACCTCCTGCAATCGCCTACCCTATTTCCTTTTGTCAATCAACCTCTACACAGTCAAAAACAGTTAAAGCACATGCATAATAATTCTACAAGATTACTCCAAAATACAAAAAGATGTTTCTTTTCAGATTTCGCTTCAGAAGTAGCTTAGTCACATGCACTTTACCTTTCCAAGAGTCAATGGCATCCATTTCTGCAGCTTTCATCCATTTTCTTGCACCAGTAGGGTTAGTCGGTAAAACTAGGGTTTGAATTTCCCTTCAGCTTTCCGCTTCTTTCTGCAAGTAGATTAGCCTCTGTTGAGTTAGCTTTCATCCATCACAGTTAAAAGCTTCTTCTAAGAGCTCGTAGAAGTTGGCTTAAGCTTGTAGCAGACTTGTGCGAGCTGATCAAGTGACAGCCTGCGGCAAGAGCTAGTACTTGTGCATATAGCACTGTCGCTTCCAAGTTTGTTACAAACTACCAAGTTGATAAAAGTAAAGAAGGGAGTCCCAAGAGTTGCAACATTATTGTTGCAATACTAGAGCCCATCAGTACTCTCCCTCTCAACCACCAAGTATCTAACTTTTGCCTTTCTCCTCAAGGCTTTGCATGCATCTTGTACCTCAAACACATACAAGTTCTTGGCTAGCACACCAATCTGTTTCCACTTTCCCATAGTCACGAAATTTTATGGAAAAAGAGTTAATTTTAAATCAGCGATATCTCCCTTATCCAAACTCTGATTCAGCCGATTTTTTTTTGAATTTGGGTATTTTTCAGCAAGGAATCCAAATTTGTTATTTTTTCCTGAAAATTTTGTATAGAAATTTTCAAATCTACTCTGCAAAATCTCAGCCCAAAACTCAAAAATTTGAAATCTCCTCTCAGTATATTGTTCTCTCCTTTGATCACCTTTGCTCTGATACCATGTAGAATTTTTCTATAAAACCTCGCTTTGATACCATGTAGAAATTTCCACTTTTAGACCACCTGATAATGCAATAGGCTAAAGCAAAATACTTGATCTACTTTTATAACCAATTTAGCGGAAGCTTAATTGAACATGAGCAACATCAATAAGAACACATATCACTAATAAGAAGGAATCAATCACACATAACACAGAAGATATGACCCGAGGAAAGCCTCAGCCTGAAACCCCAACTCTATATTATCATAGAAGTGGAAATATAGCCAATATTACAAAAAGAATCAGCTCAAAAGCTATCTTGCTCTCTCTCTAATACCTTTGTTGCTCATAGACAAACAAAGGCCTCTATCTAACCTCTGGTCTGCCCTCCAAGCCTCCTATTTCTTTGTGCAATTTTGATTGGGGTTCAGTGCAGCCACTTGTGTGAATTGACCTCTTCACACACTCACTAACCTCTGATCCAACTACGCAGTCTTGAAGGAGATAAATCCTCATCATGGATGAGCTTCCTTTATAGGAAAAATATTCATCCAACTGATAGTACACTATCCCTTCTTTGATCTCAACTAGGCCTCTGTTTGAACTGACATGCATGAGTTATTCATGAGAGAATCTTCAGTTATCTGAAGTACAGCAGTTATATGCTAGCATGCATTAACTAATTGAACTTACTTAATTTAAAAAACTGTTTAAATCAAATATAACTGGACTTGACTCAGTTAACTGAGCCAACTAATACTCAAATTAGAACTCATCCTTATCTCTTTAACTGATGGATAAATTCCTAAATTAATAGAGAAACTGTTGCATGTCCTCACATATACTTCATGTTTGATTTTTCACAACTAATTAACTCATGGAGAATTAATTAATTTATTTTCAAAAAACTATTAAGTTCAAATTCGAATTTTACTTCCTATTTTTGGTCCAGGGAATGACTAAAATAAGAATCCATCCTGAACTACTAAAAGTAGCAATTCTATTTTTAGTACTTCCATTTTTCATTCCCTATTGCCCAATCCAGCACTGGTACTCAAACTGCTATTTTTAGCAGTGTTATTTTTAGCATTTCTTGTTGCCATATTTCAACAGTGGGTAGTTACAACACTTAGAATTAAAGGTATAAAACACTTGGGATAGATTTCATAGATTTACAACTTTTATGACAAGGAATGAAGGCTAAGGGAGCATTAGTGTGATGGATAACTAACGATAAGGCACAAACAAATGTGATGGTAGACAAGATTAAGAGTTGTCTATAATTACACACCGATTTCTTGGGGAATGTAATGAGTTAATGTATGGGTCAAGTCCTATAATTCAGATAAAATCCAAGTGCCACTCAAAGTCGACAACCAAGCCAAAAAAGATAATGGTAGGAAATGACCATGATGAAGTATAAATGTTCCCCACCACTCCAGGACTTCAGTATTTTAGTGCCTTGAGTGTGAAAAGGAGAGATCATTTTAACTAGAGTGAGTTGAGTAGAGAAACTATTGCAAATATTTGAGGCTGAAAATATTCAAGTGTTGTTGGCGCCTCTGGCCAACAGGGCCAACAAAAGAAAAATAAAAAATCAAAATAATTTTTTGCACATATGGATCTGCAAATCAAATCCTAAATACTTGCAGAAATTGTATATAATTGCATCCATGAGCAACAAACTCAAACCAACAAATGACATACTCATAGTTGTTGTTAATAAAACATAAGAGTGCAACTCACATTACATTGTTGGTTATAAAAAGCCTAACACAAAACTATTGAAACCAAACACATATGACACTAAGATGCGGAATCTGGATTCTCATTAACTCAAGCAAAAGTTTACATAACAAGCAAGCCTCCCTACCATGGTGGCAGGGAATCTGGATTCTCATTAACTGAAGCAAAATTTTACATAACAAGCAGGCCTCCCTGCCATGGTGGCGGGAGGTTGCTTAGACTCCAACACCTTCCTTACGCAGCCACCTAACTATTTGCGGCACTCTCCAAGCAAAAGATAGACCTCCATCAAATCTTTCTTAACTCCCAATACAAAAACCCCTAACCCTAAGAGACAGAGAGAATATTTTAATATTTTCACTAAAATATCTACTAACCACCCTTCCCTCCACATGAAATGACAATTACATTTTATTTCATTGATATCCCATGTCATTTGCATTTACATTTACTATCATTTCACTTTTATTTACATTTAAATATTCTAACAATTACATCCAAGCTCCAACAAGATCCCAACATAAAATCTTGGCTCGTCCTTGAGCCAACAACAGATGTACACCACGCTCACTTGTGCTACTGTTGCATGATCCAAGTCCTCCTCTGAATCCTGAACTACAGGTTGCTCCACTACTCTACTCTACTACTTACTGCAATCTACATACAATCCTTTTTTATTCTCCTTTCTTCCACTGTCCCTCTCTGTTGAGTCTGCTTGGATTCCTTGCCTACTATTACTTATTGGAATCTATTAGTGTTGGGGCCTTTGTTTTAAAATTTTGTCTGTCTTTCTGCCTTTTCTTCTTCCTTGGAATAGTTGAAATACAATTTTGCATAGTACCAATTAGCATAACCGAGTGAGAATCTTAATGAAGACTGCCCATAAACTCTATCCCAAATCAGGTTATGTGTTGCATGGGTTCAAGAAAACAAAATAACACAAAAACAACACAACATAAAATGACCTCCATCAAAAATTAAAATATTGTTGTACAAATTTATGGGTCCTTCATATTGTAAAAGGTGGCCCCCCCCACACAATTTTGATGCCAAATTTTTTAACAATTTACGATCACTACATTTGGTGCTCGCGCTCTTCGATATAAAGCCTTAAAGCTTGGTGATCCAAACTCCAAAACCCCAGTACCCAATTATTCAATTTGAATTTACATGCTGCAATTTTCAGGTTACAAGTGACCTTTGAGGGCTCCGACTACTTCACTGAAGGACGTGTTCCACTCAATATACTTCACAGCCTTTTCATATTTCTAGGAATCTCTAACATGCTTGTCAACCTTAAATAATGCATGTCCATAAGAACTCGCAACGTCTATCCAGAAATTCTCTACATTAGGAATTCTTTGTTACCAACTGAGCGAATGACCATCAAAGAAGAATGCCTCACTCGATAATAGACAAAGCCTTATGATTCATGAGCTTGAATAGTCGTGGGTTCACCAAATCCTATGCTCTCAAGATCTTTATGAACATGATCTATGGAAATTTATTCACGAAAGTCTTGAAGCGGCTTTGGCACATTGCGACCTTCAACAATAATTTCACATCTCTGACAAGGTTGTTAGTGTCACTGCCACTTTCGTAGCTACCACGAGCTCGATGGTTGTCACCCACCTTCATTCTCTTCACCCCTGCACTTATGTACACAACTGCGTAGTCACCTTAGCACTACGCGGTTTTCACTAACACGTCACATTGTTTGTTGTTGTGCGGTGTTGTTGTCTTGTGTACTCCTCTACCCTTGTGCATGCTCCTGTTGTCGCCTCTTTTCATTGCACAACACCATTTTTCCTATGTGCGGCTCTGTGTAGTCCCCCTCGTGCCATCGTTGAACTTTATGATAGCGAAATTGACCACCTTCTTACCTCTATAACTTGTTGCTCTTCTCATCGTCTCTGCACATCAGCGGTTAGGGTCTTTTCCCTATGCAGCGAGCGGGATTCACAATTGACTAAATCATATAATGTTTCCCTCGTCCACACAATGAGTGATACGTTGGTAGTCAACACTTCTACAAGAGAAGATCCTGTGCTGCCATCGGTGTTGGGTGGGGACAGACTGTGCATGTTGTATTGGCACTACATGATCCCATGGAGTAGTGTCCACAATGTTGTTCACTACGCCTCCAAGCTTTTTAAAAGGTGATTTAGGAACTCTCTATTGAAACCTTCCAGTGTTTTCTCAACGTCTTTTTTGGTGGCAGCGTAGCCATCACCAAAATCATCGTTGGGCACCACGGCCTTTTTGGAGTCAAAAATATGTGTTGAGGGATGCGTGCTTCTAAAGAACACCTACAACTCCCTCTTGAAAAAGGAACAATAGCTACCACTAGAACTTAGGACTAGTTGGGTAATAACTAAGGGAAGGCAATAAACGACCGGAGCTCTGCAACACAATGGCATCTTTCTCCCTCCTATTCGCAGAGTCCCTCCCCATGGGTCACTACATTTTGGTAGAGAATATATGCTCGTTGGTAGATGTTCCCCATTTACTGAACAAAGAACCACGCCCAGCAAAGGTATTTTTTCAATTTTCGTTTTGCAATTTGGGTTTTTTCTGCCATTTTCCTACCAGCAAGATCCTGGGCTTCTCAGCCGGATCAATATCTACCAGAACCCATTACTTGGGCGTGAAATACGAATTAACCCACAGATGCGGATCCGAGAGGTGGCTGCTTGGATTTTCGGCCCGCCTAGAAACAAAATCGACACACCACGGCCTGTATGGTATGAGACTTGGCCTGGCACAAGAACTACCTCCCTCAAGCCGAAGTGCGAGTGGAAATGTGATGAGGGACGCACGACATCCTAGTTAATAACTGGACAAAGGAAGCCCAATATAAATGTAAGGGGGATGACTACAGAGGACCCATTAAATCTGGGAGCAGTGACAGAGTACTCCAAAAATGACCCTTATAAACCAAATATGGTGGTTCCATGGGGCAGACAAAAAAAATAACAGGGGAGCGATGGGTTTTTCTCAAAAAGCAACCAAACCACCAGAGCTTTGCCACAATGTGGCTGAATCATACTGCCTGGGTGAAGATTGGATCCAAATCTTCATCAAATTAACTGGGGGCAGCCACCATTGCATGAGACTCAGCATGGGGTTAAACATACAAGAGTTAAAAAAGGAAATACTGAACCAACTTGGAATACCCACAAAACACCAGAACCTAATTTGTATAGGTCGTAGTCTACAAGACCATCTCACCCTACAGGAATATGGGATCAGTCATGATACAACCATTTTTCTTAATTTGAGACTGCGCGAAGGATGCAACGAATCCAGCTCAAAGACTTTAGGCTCCTTTCGAGATGCAGTCAAGGGGAAAGAAAAAATGCAGAACAAATCAGTGTCAGCACCAGAGCAACCAGGTCCCTATACAGTGGAACAAAAACTGGAATCCCCAACGCTCCAAGTTACTATGCCAAAGGTAACTGATATTCACATAGATCTCTCTAAAAATGCTGCCATATGTAGATTTAATGGTTTCTGGCCAAAATCCGATGCTCTACATCAATGGATTTACTCCTGCTGGACACCAGACTGTGATATACACCTATGTTCAAAAGGATTTTTCATTGTTAGTTTCCACACAGAAGAAGAATGGGATAGTATCATCAATGAGGGGCCTTGGTTTTGCGGCAATGCTAGCCTTTTTACTACCCCCTGGTTCCCTGATTTTGATGCAAACACTATGAAAATTTCAACAATGCCTGTTTGGGTGAGGCTTCATAACCTCCCATTACACTTCTGGCATCATATAATATTATTTGCCATTGGGAATTCTTTGGGAAAAATCCTAAAAATTGATGAAGACAGAGTTCGCAGAGGAATATTCTCATTCGCCAGAATTTGCGTTGAAGTGGACCTGAGCCAGGGGTTGCCTGATCATATCACATTGATCTATAACAACTCTCTGAGGACTCAACCCCTTGACTATGAGAACACTGCATTCAGATGCCGCAGATGCATGCAAACAGGACACCTCCAATATACTTGCCCGTTGGCCAGAAAGAACCCCAAAGGAAACAAGAAATAGCAAAAAAAACCCAAAGGGTGGCAGCGTATAGATCTGATGGAAGAAGAGGACAGACATACATAACATATAGAGAACCAAGAGGAACCTGATATAAATATGGAACAGAATTGTTCACAGGATGCCAATGCCCCAAACCCTCAAATGGGGCCAAACAATATACACCAGCATCAAGGACCATAGCTGGAAGTTAGTGGCATAAAAAGAACTCATGGATCTGATGGTTCAGACTCTGACAAAGAACCTCCATTGCACACATAGGAGAACCTGCAGGCCATCATTGTACCCCCTCCTGACTCTCAGGGTTGGCATAGGGTGGAGAAGAAGAAGGGCAGAAAAGTATAGGCTTGCTGTTTTTATTATTTTATTTTTATTTTTTATTATTGTAAATGTCCTCCTCATGGACAACTATCTGCATATGCTCTAAGCATCTACAACATGTAATTTATTTCAATATGAATATAAATTACAGATTTTTTCCACGGAAAAAAGAACTTAGGACTAGTTATCCACTTGTAAATTGAACCTTGGATAAAATGTTAAAATAAGCTAATTAATCCCATGAGGAGTTGGCTAAATTTAGAGAGTCAATGGACTGAGTGTTGAGTGATTGAGTATTGGAGCGTTGAGTTAAGTCGAGTTAAGTGATATACGACTTTTAGTGTGTGATTGCATGTGGTTGCATGTCAAGATATTTTAGGCAAGTCACTAGTCGAAAAGGTTAAATACCCTTCATCGGGTTCATTGTAAGAATCAAATTTTGTATGATTAATAGAAGAGCTGCAGCTCGTGTGTTTTGGGTGAATTATGTGTTTTAGCTTCTCTGGCTTTCCAACAAATTGGTATCGGAGCTAAGGAAGGATCACAAAGTGTGTGGTGCCTGCAAAGCCAGTGAGAAGAGGGCCAAGAAAAGAAAGTCAACATTTTTTTTAATTGCATTGCAAATTTGTCGAGCGGTTAAAAACCACACAAATTTCACACCTTGTTAGTACATAGAACCACGCAGTTTTCATTTAACTATGAATCTATAAAAATATGAATTTATTGCACAGGTTTTATGTATTGGGAGAGAGCAGGCCATTAATACACGTCATGGAGCAGCCGTCACTCAATAAGAAGTCAATGATTGTTTATATGGTTGAAAGGCATGAGGCCTAGTGACGTGGGTTTTAGAAAGTCACAAATTTCAAAGTTCCAAACTCATAAAAGTCATAAAAGTTAAGTGAGTTTTCATTAAAATCAAAGTGATCAATAGTGATCGACATATCAAGGTATTGAGATGAAATCGTGGTGGAGAATATGACTCAAAGGAATTCCATGATTACTGCAAACAACATGGAATCAGAAGACATTTTACAACCAGGTACACACCGCAGCAGAATGGTGTAGCAAAGAGAAAGAATATGAAAATTATGAACATGGTAAGAAGCATGTTGAAAGGAAGAAACTTGTCTAATGACTATTGGGCAGAAGTAGTTGCATGTGCTATTTATGTGATCAACATATCTCCTACAAAGAGTGTGATGAATAGAGTACTAGAACAAGCATGGTCAAGGATGTCTTGTAGCGTATCTCATCTCAGAGTATTTGGATGTGTAGCTTATGCACATATGCGCGAGGCAAATTGGATGATAAAAGTGAAAAATGCATATTTACTGGTTATAGTGAGCAATCAAAAGCTTACAAATTGTATAACCTCATCACCAAGAAGACCATAATTAGCATAGATGTCGTGTTCAAAGAACAAGAGTCGTGGAATGGTAGTATAGACAAAACAATGGATGCACAAGTGCCACTGATGGAAGAAGATGATGTAGTAGAAAAGGAGCAACAAGAATCACAAGTAAAGACACCAAATAGAAATACACCAACAAGGACTCCAAGATTTTCTGAGCAGCATGGATCTTCAAGCAGATCAATAGATTGAGGTTCTCCTAACAATCAATCAAGTGATGAATCAAGCAATGGTAAGAGAAAGATGAGAATTCTGAAAGATATTTATGATGATTTGGATGTTAGTTCAAATTTTGCATTGTTGTCATTCCAACCTTCTTCGTTTGAAGAAGCAATCAGAGATGGAAATTGGGTGCAAGCCATGGATGAAGAAATTGAAGCTATTGAAAATAATGATACATGGGATTTGATTGATTTACCAAAGTACAAAAATCACATTGGTGTGAAGTGGGCGTACAAGACAAAGTTGAACGAGAAAGGTGAAATTGACAGATTTAAAGCAAGACTTGTAGCAAAAGGATTCTTGCAGCAACCAGGAATATACTTTGGAGAAACATTTGCTCCGGTAGCTAGATTGGATACTGTAAGAGTAGTTCTAGCTACAACAACTCAAAACAAGTGGAAAGTATATCATATGGATGTGAAATCAACCTTCTTCAATGGAACTCTAGAAGAAGAAATTTATGTGCGGCAACTGCCAGGTTATGAAGTTGAAGGTAACGAAGATAAATTTTACAGGTTGAAGAAAGCGCTTTATGGATTGAAGCAAGCCCCTAGAGCTTGATATAACATAATTGACAACTACATGATTAAGAATGGTTTTTGTAGAAGCAACATTCAGCCTACCTTGTACACAAAGGTAAACGAGCATGGATAAATTTTCATTGTTTGCTTATATGTTGATGACATGATTTTTATAGGTGATTTTGAGTTATATGAATTTAAAGCAGCCATGATGAAAGAATTTGAGATGAAAGATCTTGGTCTCATAAAATATTTTCTTGGCATAGAAGTTGAGCAATTTGAAAAAGGAATTTTTATTTGTCAAAATAAATATGCCAAATATTTGTTGAAACGATTCAGGATGGAAAATTTCAAACATGTCCCTACAACAGCTGCAACAGGTACAAAGTTAAGCAAGGATGATGTAGGATCAGATGTCAATTCAACTCTATTCAAAAGATTGGTTGGCAGCCTCATGTATCTCACAGCTACAGGACCAGATATTATGCAAGGAGTGAGTTTGAATTCCAGATTTATGGAGACTCCAAAAGACACGCATTGGAGTGCAGGAAAAAGAATTCTGAGGTGCATAGCAGGAACTAGAGATTGTGGCATAATGTATGCAAGGAGGGAAAAGAAGGATTTTATTGGATACACTAATAGTGATTTTGCAGGAAGTTTGGATGATAGAAAGAGCACTTATGGTTATGTGTTCCATCTTGGTTCAGGTGCAATTTCATGGGCATCTAAGTAGCAACCCATTATGACACTTTCGTCAGCAGAAGTAGAATAAGTAGCAGCAACATCAACAGCATGCCAAGAAGTCTGGTTAAGAAGAGTATTTGATGAACTCAAGTAGAAACAACAAGGATCAACAACAATATATTGTGAAAACACCTCAGTGATTGTACTATCCAAGAATAACGTGTTTCAACAAAAGAGCAAGCATATTGATACTAGATATCACTTTATTAGAGAACTTGTGAGAAATGGAGAAGTTCACTTGAAGCCTTGTAAATCTATTGATCAATTGATATATTTACTAAGTCATTAGCAAAAGATGTGTTTGAGTTTCATAGAAGAAACTTGGGTGTTGTAAGCCTAGCTCAGACATAGACCAACAATCATGTTTGAGTTGTCATGAGTCATGTCTTAGTTTAGTGCTCGTAATTAAGGGGGAGTGTTAAAATAAGCTAATTACTCCCACATGAGGAGTTGGCTAAACTTAGAAAGTCAGTTAACTGAGTGTTGAGTGATTGAGTATTGGAGCATTGAGTTAAGTCGAGTTAAGTGATAGATGACTTTTTGTGTGTGATTGCATGTGGTTGCATGTCAAGATATTTTAGGCGAGTCACTAGTCAAAAAGGTTAAATACCTTTCACCAGGTTCATTGTAAGAATCAAGTTTTGTGTGATCAATAGAAGAGCCGCAACTCATGTGTTTTGGGTGAATTGTGTGTTTTATCTTCTCTGCCTTTCCAACATAAAAGGCATCCCCATCTTTAAGACCCAGAGATTCATTAACCAGTCGTTTTCTACCTTCTACAAGGCATTGGTGCTCGCCAGGACGTGGGAAACCACTAGAACTCAAAAACCCAGGAAATCTTGAGCCAGTAAACTAAAGGTTTTGTGTTCTTCGGGAAGTTGCAGTTTGGTCAGGCCACAACTCCTTCTGACCACAAGTTCATTCACATGGGCTTCTCTCCACCACTACTGCCACCTATCTAGAGAGGGAACCAATTTGTTCCTGGCTGGTGCAATTTGTTGGCACCTCTAGCTAGGAGGGCCAACAAAAGGAAAATAAAAAATCAAAATAAATTTCTGCACATATGGAGCTGCAAAACATAACCTAAATATCTGCAGAAATTGTACATAACCACATCCAGTGGAAACAAACTAAAACTAGAAAATGACATACTCACAAATATTATTAATAAAACATAAGAGTGCAACTCACATTACATTGTTGGTCATAAAAATCCTAAACAAACTAAAACTAACAAATGACATACTCACAACTATTATTAATAAAACATAAGAGTGCAACTCACATTACATTGTTGGTCATAAAAATCCTAGCATAAGACTGCTGAAACCAAACACATATGACACTAAGATGCAAAATCCAAATTCTCATTAACTGAAGTGAAAGTTTACATAACAAGCAGACCTCCCTATCATGGCAGCAAGGAGGTTGTTTAGCCTCCAACACCTTCCTTACACAACCACCTAACTCTCTGCACTCTCCAAGCAAAAGAAAAACCTCCCTCAACTCTCACTCAACTCCCAATACAAAAACCCCTAACCCTAAGAGTTGGAGAGAATATTTTAATGTTTTCACTAAAATATATACTAACCACCCTTCCTTCCACACGAAATGACAATTACATTTTATTTCATTGATATCCCATGTCATTGCAATTACATTTACTATCATTTCATTTTTATTTACATTTAGATATTCTAACAGTTACATCCAAGCTCCAACAAGTGCTAACTATGTTTAGTTGTAGGGTTGATTGCCAATTATGCACAAAGGTAGGTTTTGACATAGAGTAGGCATTTAGCCATAAATAGAGTGTTGATTATGTTTAAAGGGTAGAGTATAGGTTGTGTAAGTAGCTCACAAAAGTAGGTGGTTGAGGACAACAAACTTTACCAAACTACAAGATGGAGACACTAGTGAAGAAGAACCACACCAAGATAAAGGTAGTAAAGGAAGTCAACATGTTAGTGGTGGAGATTCCTAAATAGGTGGAGATTAAAAAAACCATGCTAAGAAAGATCCCAATGATGAAATTCATGGATTTCAATTTCCAAGATGAAAACTAGTGTTCATAGTTTTAGTTTAAGCACTATGCCATGGTCATGGTCAAGATAGATTATAGTGAGAAATTTCATCCATAGGGATGGGATAGAACACTTTACAACAAACTAAAATAAATCTCGTTGACAAATTATTTACCTACACTTCTCCCATCACACTCACTTGCTACATCTGACATTTTCTTTATGAACTCTTTGTTGGCTCTCGATTTTGATTATTTTTACCATACCTATTACATCACTTTTTCCATCATTATGATCCATTTTCTATCATTTTAATCATGTTTTATACCTTCTAATTCATACCAAGGTAACTAAACTATGTCTTTTGATTTTTAAGTGTTTTAGTAAAAAATGAGCATTATAATTAAATTTTGATAGAACTGGAAAAGCTTGTAATGGCTCGTTCAAAGTCATGGTTGCAAGACACTTGGGCTCAAACTGAAGACATATATGGAAACTATGGGAACAATGGATGGACGAACACCTATTGGATCGAATCAAATCAGCTAGATTAGTGACGGTCAACGCTAGTCAAACTTGACCAGTCACTCAGAAAATCCCCTGAAAAATGGGCAGTTTTATGATTTTATTGGATTCATCCATATTTTGTGTAACTGACTGATGAATTCAACCTTGTGAGGTGGATTAAGATAATTATTCATTTTTGCAACCTTTTTATCTTTCCTTGTTTTGATTTGGCCTATTTAAACAAGCCTTTCATAGTTAGAAAGGACCTTGAAGATTTTGGAGTTTGTTACATTTTGAAGATAATTGAAGACTGGAACTTGCTCTATCAATTTCTTGTGCATACGGTATGATTTGAATGGATTGTTGTAGCTGATTGTTTTAAGGGTGTACTAGGCAAAGGTGGAGGGCCCCCATTCTAAGCTAAGTACACTTTGTTGTAGAATAATGTTCATAATTGTGCATATGTTAGTAATTCTTTATGTTCATCTTATTTCTTTGTTGTAAATACTTGTAGATAATTTCAGTATGAATTCATGTTATGGCCATGTTTTGTTGCATGAATATTGATCTCCTTTCAGTAATTAGTTTGGATGTGGAAGGACAACCAGGACTCTTAGAAAAGAGCCTCTTCTCTGTGAACTAGGACTGGATGGAATCAAGATTCACTTTCTTATATGCTTTCCTAGACTAAATTTATATGCATTCATAGTTACATTTCATCATGCTTGCTTAGATGTTTGGCAATGTTATTATAGAAGGAATGTGGAAGGAAAACCAGGACTCTTAGAGAAGAGCCTCTTCTCCACCTTCTAAAATAGAATAATCTCATTGACAATCATTTATATGCTTTCATAGAGTAGATCTAAATGTTTTCTTTACTTGATTTTTAGAATAGTTGTTTTGTTATCTTTAAGATACCAACATGCATTCAACTTTTCAAATTATAAACAATAGCTTCCTAAGTTAATTATATCTAAAATCCATATATTTTGGCATGTTTCTTAGTTTACTGATCTGGGTTGATAATTAAATATATGTTCTAATTTAGTTTCATAAATTAGACCTACACTCTCGCTTCATCATCCCATCCCATCTATCCATGTATTTTTTCCAACCTTTTAGTGCACTATTAGTTTCCTTTCCTCCATCCATTTCTCAATTATCAGTTGTAGCCTATCTATGTGGCCTACAATTGCTTAAATATCACCCCATACAACATTGGATTTTATGGATGAATTAGCAGAGAGACACAAGAACCTGGCCCAAACCTATTATTAGATACAACAATACCATGAGAAAGTGGTTCTTGAGCATAGATCATTTCTTAGTGTGGTGGAGGAGGTATACACTTCATCCTAAAATCAACCAAATATCAACCAAACTTGCCACCGTGTGTTAAGCTCACTAAGGTAGGGAAATATGCTTGGCATCTACAAGCACAACATAATGAACCATAGGAGAAGTCGAAGTCTATTCCTACACTAGAGTAGATTGAGCTTGACCAGAATATTGAGAAAGATGAAGTTGTTCGACATCACGCAAAAGGATTCTCAAATAAATCATAATAAATCAAGTTAAACATAGACCCTCTCCATAATTGTGTTAGAATCTCAAGAGCATGTTGAGATCTAATACTCTACCCTCATAAACATCCACACTAAAGTGACTGCAACAATTCAACAAACGGAGCAACTCAAGCTAGTATGGGGGTTGAAAATACATTGACATACAATTTTTGCAATGATATATAGGTCTTGCTTGACACTTTTGATGAAGTAGATACCAAATTCTAGAGCTTCATGCAATAACTCCACAAAAATCCCATATGTTCCCATTGTATTACCAAAGTAAAAGTTGTTTGCTCAAGAATGAGCTGGATAATGGTATCAAGGGCCTATTGGCACCAAGGTAGGGCCAAGTTTTGGAAGAATTCACATGTTGTGCATAAGAGAATGAAGTGGTGTACAAGGAATGATACATGAAGCAAGGGTTTATACCATGTAGATGCATTGTGTATGCTGATGAGGGGGTAATAGAGGAGGAAATCAATGGAGGTGTTCACCACTCAGACCAGCCTCCTCACAGGCAGCTCGCCTCAGCGTAGCAGCAAGGGTCTTTCTAGTTTCGCTTTTTTGGCGTACAACTGAAAGTCTGTCCTACTAAAACCTGTTCCTAGTCTTTTATGTTGGCAATGCTCTTCTCTTGTTTTTTTGTTGTGGGTTGTTTTCCTCAATAGAGAAGGCCTGGAAAATGATGCTAGAAAATGTCTTTATCTGTAAAACTGTAAAACTGTTTTGACTCTTTTTGATATCACTGAGAAAGGGAGTTGTTTTCCTCATTAGAGGAGGCTCGACATGACCCAAAGAACTCTCTTTTAAGGGGAGGAAGAATAGCTTCTCAACAGGTGTTATGATGGTTTATTATACAGCAAAAGGAGTTGCGGCATGTACTAAAAACTTTTTATTATGAATAAAAAGTTTGTTTTTTTCTTTGGAAAAAAAAAAGTTGATGAGGGGGTGTTGCATTAACTATTAGCGAAATCTTATGTAGATAATGAAATATTTTGGTTGGTTCTCCTTCCTCGAATATTATGTGTCATGATGAATGTAGTTTATGGCATGTTAATGAATTCTTAGTATAGTCTTTACATGAGGTTTTCTACGTATTTATCTTCTAAACAAGATAATGAAGTGTTGGATGCATCTTTGTAGTTGAATCTTGCATATTAAGGTTGAATGTGTTCATGGAAATGCTCTCTCAGGTATGCTTTGATACAAATCTATAAAATTTAAAACATTGTCATGAGTATATGAAGAACTTGGCTACTTTGTTTCTACAATTCTTGTAAGCATCATGGGTAAGACCGCAAAAATCCACATATGTTCCCATTGTATTACCAAAGTAAAATTTGTTTGCTCAAGAATGAGCTGGATAATGGTATCAAGGGCCTATTGGCACCAAGGTAGGGCCAAGTTTTGGAAGAATGCACATGTTGTGCATAAGAGAATGAAGTGGTGTACAAGGAATGATACATGAAGCAAGGGTTTATACCATGTAGATGCATTGTGTATGTTGATGAGGGGGTGTTGCATTAACTATTAGGGAAATCTTATGTAGATAATGAAATATCTTGGTTGGTTCTCCTTCCTCGAATATTATGTGTCATGATGAATGTAGTTTATGGCATGTTAATGAATTCTTAGTATAGTCTTTACATGAGGCTTTCTACGTATTTATCTTCTAAACAAGATAATGAAGTGTTGGATGCATCTTTGTAGTTGAATCTTGCATATTAAGGTTGAATGTGTTCATGGAAATGCTCTCTCAAGTATGCTTTGATACAAATCTATAAAATTTAGAACATTGTCATGGGTATATGAAGAACTTGGCTACTTTGTTTCTACAATTCTTGTAAGCATCATGGGTAAGACCTTCTCCAACTCTTGGAGGTTGAAAATGTTGGTGCTTATGAGATATTTGTTAGCTAAGGCTTATGAACCTCAGGTCTAAATCCTCGTGCCAACACTTCGCATCTAACTCATGGTACATGTGTTCCCAGTGTACATGAGGGTTTTAACCTCCTTCTCCATTTCCAACAATTTCTGAAGTTGAACCTCAGTCTTAACCACATACCTATCCCTATATGAAACCTCCACTAACAAAGTCTCTTCCTACATATCATGCAAGAAGCCCCATTATAGGGTAGACTTAACTACCTCCTCCCATGCCTTTGAGATCTCCATTGACACCACTGCATCTACCTCTTAACCTTAGGGAAATCACACATCACACATTGACTATTTATATACCTTGCCATGGAAATTGCCACTAGGATAAAAAAAATCAATTAAATAGATGACACCACAAGACTTAAGAAGTCTCTCCTCCACATAGGAATGTGCCCCCCCTTTACGACAATTTTTTCCTTGGCCTTTAGAAGCAAGGGAAGTAAGCCAAGAGGGATGAAAGGACACTCTAGAACCACTCTAAAACTATAAAAACATTGCAGGATCACTCTAGAATCATATGGGAGCCTCTTCAAGAGCAAAATCAATAGGATTAGAGAGATATGAAACACAAACATCAACGTGTATGAATTAAGCCACACACACGATATATCTAGAAGCATACATTCATCATATTCCCAACCACCATAAACCTAATGCATCAAGTTATAGTCGAGATTGAATGCCATAACTACATGTTTTATTGAACTTCCATGTTTATATAATAGTATAATAAACTTGCTACTAACTTAATGTGAATTAATATCATTGAAGAGGCAATGCAATTGCCCGTTTGATTCTCATTCATTTCTCATTCAATTACACCCTCACTTTGGCAAGGGGATCACCCTTAACATTACAAGCTTCCAAAACCTTAAACAAAAAGCAAATAACTTTTTTTTTAATAGATCTAGAATTCTTTAGTTCGGTCGATAATTTCAAAAATATAATATTATATAAAAAAAAAAAAACTAAATAACAATAGAAAATTTTCTATCCACTCCTACTTTCTTTATCCCTTAAACTTTTAATAAATTAAATCCTTCAAACATCCCATCACAACACCCCTGCATAATTGTTTATACGATGCCTAACAACCAAACAAAATGGATTTCAAATTTTCTTCCTAAAATAAATAATTCCCACACCTACCATCCCTAACTCATTCTCTTCATTATAAGAAATTAGATGATTTTTTTTTCATTTTGACTAATTTTCTCCCTTTCAGATCATTAGAATAAACAAAGTCAAATGTTTTTTTCATTTCATATAATCTTAACTAATTCCTTGCATTTCGTATTATTACAATGATCAAAGTCAAATCTCCATTCCACAATGTATTTTGATATGTATTTGAATTACAATATTGGATAACACATTTAGTCCCTAGGAGGACTTGTTTTCCTCGTGTCTTGGAACTTTTCCATAGTGCGTGCAATGATTTTAACTTCTTCCATTTTTTCATAAAAGACATAATGATGGACTTTCTTAAATTTTATTTTTTCTTTTATTAATAATGAATTTACAACCTCCCTTCACATCGTTCACTTTTTCATAGAAGGACAATAATGATGCAAACCTTTTTAAATTTGATATTTTTTAATTAATAATTAATTTAGTCTCTTTCAACCTTAATATTAATATCTGATTTATATAGATATTAGGTTAAATTGCATTCGACTATGGTGTTAAATATGTATTTTGATTTTCATTTAGGAAGAGTGGAAGCCTACTTGAATCTCATCTATTATTCACATTAATATTAGAGATTTTTTTTTCATTTTTTTTGTAAGCTATGGTAGTTCCTTCTTCTTTTTTTCTATTTATAAAAGCAAGTTGTCCCAGATACAAAATCTTGGTGGCCTCAACTTGCCCACTTGGGAAACCAAGTCTGTTGGCCACCTTAGTCTGTTATAAGTCATCCAGTAGCAAAATTTTACAAGTCTTTCTACCCAGGCTAGATACACTTCACAACTAGATACACATTTTAAGGTTTGAATTAACATACAAAGACAAGAAAAGTAAAGGCTATCCGCTAAAAAGATTGGTAAAACCTGGAAGGTAAAAAGCTATTCCTTACTAACATCCTGTTTGGAGTCCACAATAGTCGTTGCTGCAGCAAAGTCACTCGGCACCGGTACCAGCTCCATCATTCGTTGCTAGATCCTATCCAGCTTGTTATCCTACATAAACATTATCATTTGCAAATTCTTCATTTCCTTTTTGAGGTTGGGCATGCCTTGGGCGATTTCCGCCATCTCCCCCGCCACCTCTTCTAGAGCTCTGGCCAACAAGCGTTTCATGACCTAGTAAATGTGCAGGGTTTGTTTGAATAGAGTCATCCTACCCCTGGTATGCCTTGGGTCGAGAACAAGGTCCCCCAATTCCTCCATTTCCAGCTCTGAGTCTTCCTCCATGATGTTGTCCTCCATTTCCTGGATCAGTTTACGAATGTTAGCATATGTTTCGTCATTGTACGCTCTTGCTACTTCATTGACCGCCACCTCTATGGGTTTCCTCCCCTTTCTGGGCCCTGCATTCTCCCCTCGGCGCCCTTGTCCCCTGCCTCTGCCTAGGCGAGCCATCTCTTCGTTTTCAGACTCCTAGAAATACCCCAGCATTTGAGCAGCCCTGCTCCCGTCTTCCCTTCTCCGCGTTCTGCTCTCTCTCCCTTCTCTTGCCATCCTCATGTATCTAGTCCCACCTACCCCACGTCCCACCTGTTTGTCGCTGCCATTCTTGCCAGCCTCTCTCCTCATGATTGTGCCAGTTCTCTCCATCGGTGCTCCCACGTTCATGCAGGACGCCACCACGCCCTGTTGTTCAAGCATGAGGACTGTGGTCGGTCGTCCTTGTCGTCCTCTCATAATTCCTATGCCCTCAATTTTTTTTATTTTTTTTAATTTTTTTTTTGTGTTGTAACATGGTTTTCATTATTATGGATGTATACTCATAATGTTATTTTCACTCTTTTTTTTAAATAGTTAGGGATTTTATATTAAGTTGGAAAAGTTTTAAATAGAACCCATGACTGTAAATTTGTCACTAGGGCAATCAAACTAGTTGTAGAAATATAATTCTTTTGTTTAGAGAGATGTAATTATCATTAAACTAAAAGTTTATAAAAAGATATTAGTCTTATATACATAATCGATAGACAACCTAGTACTATGCTTATGTTTGAGAGTAATATTAATTTTTTTTTCACAGAAACGGGTATGAGCTTTCATTAACTGGGCGACCAAAAGCCATAAATTCGGTTACAAAGGTGGGGTAGATTTTCTGCATGACTTTTCAGCCAGCGAAATATGCCACCTACTCTTAACAAGTTCTTCTTATTACATTTAACAAAGTGAGTTTCTGCTGCTAGTTTCCCAAGGTGGGAGATACAAACAAACTAATGTAGAAGGAGACAAAAAAACATTTCACTTTAGGGAATTGGGTCCCACAGAATTTCGTTGTCTGTGAGAAGGGAACCAACGTCTAGCTGAGCTGCCTTGTTTGCCTCACTGTCTGCTTCTTTGTTATTTGTTCTTAAGACATGGAAGTACTTCAGCTTCATGGATTTTGTCATACCTTTGCTCCTTGAAATTATCCTTGCTAGCTGCAAGTCTGTTGAGTTGGAATTGGTTGCCAAGGCTTGGATAATCACCTGGGAATCTCCAAAGACATTTGCCTCCTTATAGCCCAGTTCCTTGCGGAATTTAATTCCTTGGTAGAGGGTCATCGCTTCCGCTGAATGCTTGTGGAGTGGCCTAATCCCCAAGCGAATCTATGCACAACTGTTCCATCTGGACTTATGATAATACCTTCGGCTCCCACAGTGCCTGGGCTCCCTTTAGCAGCCCCATCGAAGAAGAGAGATGGAAGAGTTTGAATGGACATCCAACTTTGGAATTCGTGTTCATTTGTTCTGATTTGCCAATCTTTCCAAGGAGAAGGGGAGTTGTTTGCCTTTGGGAATTTGAAGTTTAGAGCAGATCCTAGCTCTATGTCCTGCTGGCTTAAGTTTGTGTCGTCCCCTTTATTTTCCAGCCACTCAACTAGTTGGCATTTTACTACGTTGGCCACTAGTCTGAAATCCTGTTCCTTATTTCAAAAAATCCTTCGGTTCCTTTCCAGCCATACTTGCCAACTGATGAACTTTGGTAAAGCACTCCAAGCTGACCTGACTGTTTTATTTTTTGGAGGATAGCCTGGGTATTTGGTCATCCAACTCGAAAATCATTCCTGGACTGATGTTGGGAAGGTGAATTTACGATTCCAGGAGTCTAGGAGCTCTTGCCATATAGAGGTTGCGAATCTGCGTTCAATCATGATATGGAGAGCAGATTCTAAATTTTCCTTACATAGAGAGCATCTAGACGGCCCATAGAAGCCCCTTTTCTAGAGCCTGTCTTCAGTCAATATTTTCTAGTGGTAGAGGAGCCAGCAGAAGTGATCCACCTTGGGGATTGAAGGAGTTCTCCAAATGCCGATCCATGGAGTAGGGTTGGGAGGCACATGAGGCCTCTCGAGGTATTTGGCGTAGCCCTGGGCTATAGAGTAGCCTATTCGACTTGTTCCCCAGCCTCTCACATCTTGTTTGGTTTTTCGAGATGGAGCGATCCCATGCAAATTCGTGATAAGAGTGTTCAGGTCAGAGCGAAGATAGGAAGGAACTACAAGTTGCTTCCAACCCAACCATGCATTTTCCTCCCAAATTGATAGATCCCACAAAGTATTTATGCTGGCTTCTGACATCCAGCGCTACAGTTCTGGCATGCTCCTTGCTTCTACCAGCGGGGGTCTATTAAGGATGATATCCTTCCAAACATGTATGCGCTTTCCATTGCTTGGGATCCAGTATGCATGGTTCCTTATCAACGAACTGGTTTTGCTGACAAACTTGCTGAAAGGAGAGTTGAATTTGTTCTTGGGCTACTCCAGACTTCTAGTTCTTGGTCCTCTAAAGTATTTTCTCCATAACGCAATTTGCACCCAGCCAGGATTTGGAGCTATGATTTTCCAAATTATTTTGGCTCCCATGGCTAAGTTTTGGGCATTGAGATCCTTAAAATTCAAACCTCCCTCCTAAAGAGGTCTCATGACTGTATCCCAATTTACCAACGAAATTCTTTTCTCGTTTTGTTTACCTCCCTTCCAGAAAAAAGTTCTGATTAGATCTTCCATTTTTTTATGATTCCTATAGGTGCCAATAGAACTGAGAATTTAAATAGGGGAAGGCTGTTGAGCACTGATTTTATGAGGACTGATTTCCCTGCTATATTTAACCAGGAGGACCCCCAGGACTGCAATTTTAATTTAAATTTGTCTAACTGAGGTAGCCAGTATTTATTCAACGCCCTTGAATGAAAGATGGGCAATTCCAGATACTTGAAAGAAGACTATGAGACTAAGATTGCAAAACCCAGGCAACAAGCAATGGAGCTTGCAGTTGAGGTAGGAATATTCTAGCTGTAGATGTGACATTTGGCATTGTTTAGAACATTGCACAAAACCTTACAATATTATTCCAGGACGTCTTTAAATTTGGATGTTGAATGAGGTGTTGCAGCCCCCAGCAAAACAGTGTCATCCGCGAAGAGGGCGTGATTGATTCTTTTGGCCCCTCTAGCTATGCACAAGCCTGCTATGTCTTGATCTTGTTGTTTTCGTTGTAGATAGAAGCTGAGAGCAGCGGCCTGAAGAACAAAAAGGAGTGGAGACAAGGGGCACCCCTGCCTCAGCCCTCTAGTGGCTTTGAAGAAGTCAGCTGCCCTTCCATTCACTAATGGGGAAATCCATGGCTCCGAGATGCAGGCTCTAATCCACTTGATAAAGCTTGGACCGAACCCCATTTTTTGCAAAACCTCAAATAAAAAACTATGTCTAACACAATCAAAAGCATTTGCAACGTCTAGTTTGACAACCATACCTTTTTCCTTTCGGTGAAGACTGGAATGGATCGCCTCTTGGATCAGCACGAAATTGTCCACCAATTGTCTTCCATGGATAAATCCACCTTGATTGTCCGAGATGATTTTGGGGAGGATCCTTTTCAACCTGTTGGCTATCACTTTAGTTATGAATTTGTACCCAATATTGCATAGGGAAATTGGACGAAATCTGCTGAAGGAGTTTGCTCCTTTCTCCTTAGGAATGAGGGCGAGGAAGGTTGAGTTTGTACAGCCACCTATCTTTTGGCAATCTTGAGATTTTTGTATCATTTTGTAAAATTCCTTCTCTACAATCTGCCAACAGACATGGAGAAACCTGGGCGTGAAACCATCTGGCCCCGGAGCTTTGTCCGGGTCCATTGAGAAGAGGGCTTCCTTAACTTCCTTCAATGTGATTTTTGCTTCAAGAGACTGATTCATTTTAGAGGAGATCATATTAGGGACAACGTCCAACAGGGCAGCGTTGAAGTTAGCTCCTAATTCCTCTCTATACAGCTGTTCAAAATGATCAGTAACTGATTTTTTTTTATGCTGATAAAGTCCTTCAAAACGTGGTTATCTTCCTTTATTTCGCTAATGGTGTTGCAACCTTTCCTGGCTTGGGTTTGTTTGTGGAAGAATGAGGAGTTTCTATCTCCAGATTTGAGCCAGAGGCTTCTGGACTTGAGCCTCCAGAATTCTTCCTCTGCCAGGCAGGCCTTGTGGAAGCTTTGTTGGAGTTTGGCCTACTTTTCCAACTCATCTTTAGTTATTTCAGTTGTTTCAATATGCAAGTGCTGTCTTTCTAACTCACTTTGATTTTTTTTCCTTTCTGCTGCAGGATTTGGCAGGTTCTTGGCCCAATTTTTCAACATGCTTTTAACTCTTCTGAGTTTTTCCTCCCACACAAAAAAACGCTGATCCACTGACTGGATTTTTCCAGCACTCTCTGATCTTATCCATAAAATCCTTTTCTTTGATCCATAGGGAGCTGAATCTGAAAGGAATAGGCCCCAGATCCTTAGGGGTCAACAACTTAAGACTTATGGGCTTATGGTAGATATGCTGTTGTGGAGGATGTGCGATCTAGCTTCTAAACCAAGGAGCAGAAAGGAACTTTGCACCAAGAATCTATCCAGTCTTGCCGCTATGTGCCCCGGGCCAACCCTTTTGTTTGACCATGTGTACTTGCCAATAGCCGGTTTAATATCTATCATATCCCAATCCTGCATGAGGTCATCTACTGATTCTCTTGCGGGATCTCTAACTATACTACCTCCTCTTTTTTCTGACGAGAGGAGGGTGAGGTTCAGGTCTCCGGCAATGATTATGTTCTCCAATTTTTCTATATTTGCCAAACTTTTGATGGAATCCCAACATGATTTTTTTTCACCTGCATTGTTTGGAGCATATATATTCACCAGGCAAATAGTTTCCTTAGATTCTAGGTGCTGTAATTTTAACAAAATCCAATGAGTATTTAGGGACTCATAAATAAGAGAGAACTTATTTGGATTCCATAGCGACCCGAGACCTCCCGATGCTCCACGGGCAGAGGTTGCTTTTGCTCCGTCTTTTTTCCAAAATTTTCTGCTTGCTTGGAGAAAAGTTGAGTCCTCCAATTTAGTCTCCTGGATGAGAAGAATGTCTGGGGCTTCCAGTCTTATTAGACTATTCATAGCTTCTTCCTTGGCTTTGGAGCCCATTCCCCTACAATTCCAGGAGACTATCTTCATCATTTACTTTTACTGTGGTGAGCTCCTTTGGAGCTCTGAGTTTGGATCCTCTTCATCTTCAGGGTTTTAGCTAGGAGTTTCTCTAGCATTGGCTGGCTGCCCTGAAGATTGTCTTTATATGTCTCTTGATCTCTTTTTTCCTTTGTTGACATCTTGCCTCTCGTAGATCTTCTGGGGGTAGACTGTGATTCTCCTATCTCCCCTTCTTCCTCCGATTCCTCGAACTCTTGAGTTTCCTCTTCTTCTTCTGACAATTTCTCTTTGGATCTCTCTAGTACGCTTATGGATTTAATCGGAGAGACTACTTTCGGGATTTCTGTCTCTTGCGTAGTCATGATATCTGATCCGAGGATCCCAAATTTGTTCCCTTGGCTTTCCAAGGGTGGATTCTAAGATCCCGCTTGGGGGACTTTGACATCAATGTTTGCATTCTTCCTGAGTGAAGTTTTGGATCTTTTTGCCTGGTTCCATCCCTCATCTTTCCCTTTTTATTCTATCCCTTTAGTTGGGCAGTCTCTAGCGAAGTGGCCGTAGACTTGGCACTTCCGGCATTTGAACGGCAGCTGCTCATAGTCTAATTTTTGAACATGCGTCCACGGACCTACCCTTATTTTGATGGCCTCTGGTAATCTGACCTCCAGATCTACCTCCACACAAATTCTAGCGCAGTCGTACTGATCTTTGTTATTAGCCTTGTCTATGAATTTCCTGAGGGCGTTTCCGATATGCTTCAAAGAGTCCCAATTCCAGCAGTGGACGGGAAGATTTGGGAGCCTTACCCACACCAGGACAGCAGAAGGCACATCCACCACCGGATCAAAATCTGGCGTCCATTTGTTTAGATAAACCATTGGGGGCCCATGAAATAGGGGCCATTTCTGAAGATGAGATCCTTATCCTCTTTATCAGTAAATTCAAATAAGAAATATCCTCTTCCGAGGAAATAAGAGGTTACCTTGTTCTTTATCAGTGGAGCCTAGTTCCTAACAACCCAATTCTCTATTGATTTCGGGGAAGGCCAGAGACCTATAAATTGGCCAACCAGAGCGTGATCCGCCAGAGATAAAGCTACTTGAATCGAACCTTTAGGAGGAAGAGCGATCTTTGGGATGTCTTCTAGCCTTTTCATGAATTTGGCGGCTTCCACAGCTTTCTTCTTGGGCAGAGAGGCCAGCAAGGATATGAAGGCCTCAGCAGCAGAAGGTGGAGAAGGGGAGGAAGGCCCCTTGGGGGATCCGACTCCTCCATGGTGATCCAGTACAAACCCTAGCCGACCACAGCCAGAAGCTAGAGCCTTCGGCGGCAAACCCTAGCCAACCGCAACTAGAAGGTAGAGCCCTCGGCGAACCTTCCCGTAGTGACCGAAAGAAGCAGGAGTGGGCATGCACGTAGTCTTCTGGATCCGCGGGGTGCGGACCTCGCAAGTTGCAGGGCCGAGCGATCGCGCGCAACAGCTCAACTCCAAGGATTTTCCGTAATCTTGCTTGAAATTTTATTGGCTTGAGAGTAATATTGTTACTCAAATATAAGGACAAAAAAACCATCAACATGTGTCAATTGTTATTGCATGAGAGCTTCTTGCATTCTCCCAAGGCATTGCAAACTCTGATATTGTTGTTTTCCTTGCCAATATGGAGACCTTATGATCCAACTATTTAACTTGGAACTGAAGATCATCCAGGTACTGAGTAATATTTCTTAGTGTGCCTCATTTGTTTCAACCAAAACTTTCCCATGATTGTCTTAATCTTATAGTACAAGTCAATTGTTTGCAAAGATTTAGAGTTTATACTTTTAGTATTTCTTATGTTCGAGACCCATTGCCCCACATCTTCCTCGATATCATTATCATGGATGCAACTTCTTTCTATTATGGTTTCTGCTTGAACCATGTTGATTTTTATGCAAGTTGTTGGAGGTGTCTACTCCTAATACACTGTAGTAGAGGCCCCATTGACCAATTGGGCATGAGATACATAATGGTTGTGATGTCCCCAACAACCACGACGACTGGGACCATATTTAAAATGACCCATATTTATGAGAGTGCTAAGGGAAAGGGTGGAAGGGTGAAAGTTCAACAATGGAGTAAGCTACCCCCCAAACACTAGGGGATAGATACCAGAGAGCAAAGGATGTGGAACAACAAAGTGGGTGGAAAGAGTAAATCAAGGATATAGAATATGGAAATCTAGGACATTACAGAGAGAGTGTAAAAATTATGGGTAGATTTGCAATTGCTCATGAAGTTTTAATTAAAATCATAAGACACAAACCTACTCTAGAGCTCTACAGAATTAAATTCATAATTTAAAACATCAATAACAAACATGCAATGAGAAATAACACACATGCACACAATATTTTTCCAGGGGAAAGCAATATGCTAAAAACCCCTATGCATGCTTGCATTAATATGATGAATAGAGATGTATTACAATTGCTTTGCTCAACTAAGCACAACCTGCAAGTGAATAACCTACCTCTTTGCTCACTGAGAAGCTCTGACCCATACTTTGTCAATTTATATTTTTGCTTGACCCCTATTTCCTTGCATAATTCCTTGAGAAATTGGGCCCCTATTATTTAAGAAATTCCTCAAATTGTTTGTGCAATTCCCAAGGTTAATCATCTTATTGCATGCAACACCTATACACTCAAGACTAGTCTACAATTGATGTTACACTGTCTTGGAATCTCCACCACAACTTGAATTCTCTATATGCACTAGCTATTTTGGGTTGATTGATCAGTTAACTGGATGATCACTAAGTTAGACTAAAGTTCCGATGCACAATTGACCTTCCATTAGTTCCTCCAGCAGTTGGAACTAGTTTAACTGAAAACAACCTGAAATAACTGACATTGATTGCTACAAATTAGCAATCACACATGCTTAATTGAAGTCCAAGCACTCTAACTCAAATTTACTAAGTAATCTAGGTGACACAAGCCATGTCACATGAGTTAACTGCATCTAAGTTGTTTTTTGGTGTGGAAATTTGATTTTTCTCAATTTAATCAAGGAAAAATCAAATTGAGAATTTCTTACTGCATTTTTCAACGCTCCCTCTCAGCAAGAAAGGGATTATCAACCAACCCTATCCTGCACCTATGGAACACAAACTTCCCTCTTGAAAAATCCTTTGTCAAAATGTTAGCATCTTGTTCCTTTGTCATAATGTATTGTAGCAACAATATCCGCCTCTACACACAGTCTCGTAAATGGTGATATTGCATATATATATGCTTGGATTGATCATTAAATGCAGGATTCTCAAAGAGCTTCATGCAACTCTGATTATCATAGTATATCACAGTTGGATCCATCATCTGACAAAACTATCCCACAAATATCTTTCTCATCCAGATCGCCTCACATGTTGCTTGACTTGCAACCATGTATTCTGCTTCTATCGAGCTAAGTGCCACATATCTTTACTTCTTGTTGTACCGGGAAACCACTACGAACCCAACACTGAAAATTCCACTTGATGTATTATTCCAGTCTGATGGACTCTGCATTTGTGAAGCCACACAGCTTCACTCCCTCTATCTATAAGTACCATAGTCCAAACTGGGTAGTGCCTCCAAGGTATCGTAAAACATGCTTAGTTGCCTTCCAAAATAATTTGGTTAGCCTAACCATATCTTGGCTTGACTGGTTGATTGCTTAGCACATATTTGGTCATGTGTTCACAAGATACATTAGTGAACCCACTAACTGTTGATAGATGGTAACATCCACTTCTTCATCTAAAGTGTCATCCTCCTTCCTCCAATTGGTCGCTAGAGGTGTCTCCATGGTTTTACAACTCTCGATGATGCAAAATCTTTGTAGTATCTCATTTGCATACTTGCCTTAAGACACAAATAGTTCCCCATCACCTTGCCATACTTTCAATTTGAGGAAGCAGTGCATGAGACTCATGTCCTTCATTTCAAATTCCATTGCAAGGTCCTCCTTGCAAGATCTGATCAGTTGCTCATCACAGTCAAAATTAAATCATCAACATATAAGACAATAATAAGCAGTTTACCTTCTACCAAGATGTGATAGAGGTTTGCATCTGCTTCGCTTTCGGTGAAGCCCAAACCGATGAGATAACTGTCAATCCTAGTGTACTAAGCACGAGGTGCTTGTTTGAGACAATACAACACTCACCTTAAGTCTGCACACATGAGACTCACGATCAAATGTCTCAAAACCTTCTAGTTGCTCAATGTACACCTCCTCCTCCGTAAACTCGTTGAGAAATGTTGTTTTTACATCCATTTGGTGGATTTTCCGCCCCATCTGCACAACCAATGCAATAATTGATCTCATGGATGAGTACCTTGCTACAGGAGCAAAGGTCTCCTCATAGTCAATTCCCTCAACTTAAGAGTATCCCTTGGCCATAAATCTAGCCTTATACTTCTCTATGCTTCTGCCTACTCTATGCTTAACCTTGAAGATCCATCTCGAACCCACAACTGATTTATCTGTTGGTCTTGGGACCACTTCCCAAACACTGTTCTTTACAATAGATTTGTACTCCACCATTGCATCAACCCATATAGGTTACTCTACTGCTTCCTCGAAAGAGGATGGCTTAGTCTCTACAAGCTCAGTCATTAGAGCCACGTAGCTAGTGTACTGTTCAGGTGACCTCCTCTGCTTACGCAAATTTGAAGGAGCTCCGACATTCTCCCTCGCATCTTGCATAAGTATATCAAATTCTATGGTTCTTTTCCTACCTTCTCTAGATGATTCTACTTGAGTGGATGTCTCCACTCTCTGCTCCTAAATTTTTGGTTGCTACACAACTTCTTGAGGCTCCTCCTTTAGAGTTAAAAGCTCCTCTTCTAGTGGCATCTGAAGCTCCCTCTCAAGAGAGCACCCTGTCACATTCTCCTCATTCTGAGGGAAGGTAAGTACACAAGGTAATTGTGAGGAGTTTCTGTGTAACCCACAAATACCCCCAACTCTGATGTTGACTCAAGATTCTTCCATAATTCTTTGGAGACATGGCAGTGAAGAGAGGCTCCAAAATCTTAAAGTGCGACACATTTGACTTTCTTCCCAAGAAGGCCTCTTCTGGTGTAACCATTCCAAGAATCTAATGAGGACTTCAGTTCTACAAGTAGATTGTTGTGTTGCATGCCTCAACCCACAAACTCATAGGTAGGCCTTGGTCACGTAACAAAACTCACACAACTCCCACAATGCTACAGTTCTTTCTCTTAGCCACCCTATTATGTTGTGGATTGTGGGGTGTTGTCAACTCTCTTTGAATGCCTTCTTTCACACATAATTTTTTGAATTCATTTGAAACATACTCACCTCCATTATCACTGTTAAGAGCCTTCACCTTCTTAACAGTTTCTTTCTTAACCAATGCCTTTAATTCTACAAACTTGGAGAATGTCTCATCCTTCTTCCGCATGAAGAAGATCCAACACTTCCTTGATAAGCCATCAATAAAAATGACAAAATATTTGTGTATGGCATTGGAGGTTGTTGAGAAAGGTCCACAAACATCATAGTGGATCCTTTCCAATACTACATATGCTTTGTTGTCCCGATCATGGAATGTGGATTTTGTATACTTCCCCAAGGTACATCCTTTGCATACATCATGTTGCTCAAGTGCTCCTTTAGGGAGGCCAGTGGTTATTTGTTGCATAATATTCAAGGCGCCATGATGCAAATGGCTAAGTCTTATGTTCCAAATTTCACTGACATCGCTACTTTGCACTTTCTCCGCCTTAGTACTTAACTCAACACAATCTTCCACATTTAGCTTATACATGTTCTTCACATGAACCCTGATCTGCTTCAGCTGTCCCATGGCTATGTCTCTCATGAATGATTTCCCTTTGTTGAAGACCACATAATAACCAGAGTCTTCCAAAACTACAATAGAGATGAGATTCTTCTTTAGTCCTGGAATGAACATGACCTCATTGAGTCTGAGAGGGGATCCTGACTCCCTCTGAAAGGTGACTCTACTAATCTGGCTGCACTGTACCTTCTGTCATCCCCCAACTCGATGTGTATCTGGAGATGTTTCTCCTCCAGGTCACTAAAAAAGTCTCTATACCCTGTCATGTGGAATGATGCACCTGAGTCCAAGTACCACACACTCCCCATCATTGTGTTGGTCATGCATGCAATCCATCTTGTTGCTTGATAGATACATACTTAACATGGATCTCTCTCTCTCTCTCTCTCTCTCTCTATATATATATATATATAGAGAGAGAGAGAGAGAGAGAGAGAGAGAGAGAGAGAGAGAGAGATGTCAACTCCTTGTTGAGCATAGATAGAATTCCACATCTCCTTGATTTCAAGCAATACACCAACAAAAATATATTAACCACAAGGATTTTTTTTCTTATTGATTTATAATATATGTACATAGTTGACATTGAAATATTTTTCTCAAAATGGGCACCAAAATATTTTATTAATGGCTCACATTATTCACATTAAAATGTTATTTTTGTTATTGGTATAATTTTAAATAAATGTCTGCATTGGGTATATGCTTTGTACTTCCCAATATATATATTCTCTCCCTCTCTCTCCTCCTCTCTCTCTCTCTTATATATTTATATTAATATAAATTAATAATATATATAATACATACAGAGAGAGAGAGGGTCAACTCCTTGTTACATAAAATAAATTCACATCTCCTGATTTCAACAATACACCAAAAAAGTATTTAACAAAAAGGATTTTTTTTTCGTATATATAATATGGTAAAGAATTGACATTGAAACATTTTTCTCAAATGTGCACCAAAATATTTTATTAATGGCCCACATGGTCCAAATTAAATGTTATTTTTGTTATTGGTATATTTTTTAATAGATGTCTATTGTGGGTATATGTCTTCCTCATATTGGGAAGACATATACACATATGCTTTGTACTTCCCAATATGAGGAAGACATATACCCACAATAGACATCTATTAAAAAATATACCAATAACAAAAATAACATTTTAATGTGGACAATGTGAGCCATAAGTAAAATATTTTGGTGTCCATCTAATGTCAACTATGTACATATTATATGAAACAATTTTAAAAAGGAATCTTTATGATTAACACATTTTCTTGGTGTTGAAACATGCTATATATATATATATAAAGTCCAAAGCTATCAAGCTCCAAGATGGATCACAATTTTGGAGGTGCAAACATTTTTCAAGTTTTTCACTTCAAAAGAGATTCACAACTCAAGAGATTTGATCCATCATTAAAAGATAACGACTTAAGATGTATCTATGTTGGTTTAACTTTTTTTAATATATGTATTATTTTATTTCTTTTAATGTAATGTTACAAGATAAAATCCCTTCTATAATAGATTTTAAAGCATCTTTTGTCCAATAACTGCTATTTGTATTTTATATATATATTTTATCGAAATTTTTTATTTATAGTTATTAATTAGTTTTATTAAGGTTTTATATCTTTATTAATCATATTTCTAAAATATGATGGTTATAAATATGAACATTATTATTTAAATTTATTTTATGTGATATATGTAATGATTTTTTTAGGAATTTTTATTTTAATAATAAAAATAAGATTACAATATACCAAGTTGAATTGAATATATTTATTATTATTTTAACTGAGCCAACATTATGCTTTATTTTTATTATTTTTAATCTAATGTTTCATTTTAAGGACACTACAACATCTCTTCAAATAATAGTCTAACTAGGCTGCTTTTTTGCCTTGAAAATCAGGGAAATTCTTGCAAGATTTTGATAAAATCTGGCAAGGACTTTTGTAAATCCATGTTACACCTGTCAAACTTCAAGGTTTTGGGTGCCCCATAGGTTTTCCACCATCAAAAACATGATTCAAACACTGCTACTGCAAGATTTCTTGTGTTTTTTTGCCCGGATTCCAACCACTTTGGTCATCCAGGCAATTCCTCTGCCTCGATAGACACTTCCTCTCTTCTATATTGAGTCAACATTTAAATGTTTACACTCATTTACAACCACTACAACATCTCCCCATATTGGAGTGTAGAGTACCTTTCAATACAATAATCTTCCTATAATCATATTATATTTAATTACATTCATCTTTTTAACAAACATATCATATTCACAACTTTTAATTCATATGAGAGTTGTTGCACTTTAAAATATTTTTTGGTGGAATAATCTTCTTAATCACATTCACCTTTTAGCAAATATGTCATATTCACAACTTTTAATTTATATGAGAGTTCAAACATATTAGAAAATACACAAAGAAAATGAAAAACAATTACAATAATTTATTAGAAAATACACAAAGGAAATAAAAAACAATTACAATCATTTACTAGATACACAACCCTTTAATCATGTTAAACACCAATTTACTTTTAAAATAAAGATTAATTAATTTATGTTACTTAATAATTTTTTACGTACAACATTAATACAAATTTATTTATCAATTTATTATTAATATTAATAATTAATTAATAATTTATATTATTTAGATATATATTTACATAACATATAATATAAATTTTACTGTTTTACTTTTATATGAAGTCATTATGCAATTAAGCTATTTAAATAAATAAAATGAGTCATCCAATTTAATAAATGCTAAAATTATTATAATAGGTAATAAAATTATATACAATTTAAACTTCTAAATAAATATTAAAATTACAAATAATTAATGTTGACAATATCTACCCTTTATTTAAATAAATAATTGATTCATATCCAACTTTTATATATATTTATTTATTAATAAGAAAATTTTGTTTTATAATAATATTATTAATTTCAATGAGAAAGTTTTGTTGTCTAGTAATCTTATTAATAAGGAAATTTTGTTTTATAATAATATTATTAATGTTCCAATGGAGAAAAGTTTTTGTCGTCTATAATGTTAATTAATAAGAAAATTTTGTTTTAAATAATAATATTATTAAATTTCAATTGAAAAATTTGTTGTCTAGTAAGGTATTATATAAATGAAAAGTCTTGTTTTCAAAGAATGAGAAAGTTTTGTTGGTTAGTAAAAGTTTACTAATAATGAGAAAAGCTTTTTGGTTTTCAAGAAATAAGGAAAGTTTGTTTTTTCAAATTAATGCTATTAAGTTTAAATAAGAAGATTTTATTTTTATATTGATTAATTTTTGGTAACAAAATATATATTAATTTATTAAAGAAAATACATTTTGCATTATTTAAGTATGAAAATAATTATATATAGATAATTAAATAATATTAAGATTATTAAAATGGTTATAAATGAAATGAAATGATATTTTAATGTTCACTTGATTAAAAATAGTTTATGGATCATTAGTTCTTTGTATTTCACTTTTTGCAATTAATTTTTTTTCTTATTTAAATTGATGATGAGCTGGCCCAACCTTCCAACAATCTCTTGTTGAAAATACAATGCCAAGAAACCAATGCTAACATATTCCCATAACTTTCTATGATGTCTTTAATGCATCACATTCTAAAATGAAATGTTTTCCTGATTCCATTGACCCAGACATGCAAAATGTACGCACCCATTCTTCCCAAGCTTCCCAAGCTTCTTTAGGCCTTTTCCACTGTCCTGTTTCACACCAAAGTGAATGCAATACAAATTGTTTGTCGACATACTATAAATTTCAAGGAAAAAGTTTCATTTTTACATCAATAATTTTGTGACTTTTTTTTTAGTAATATCTGTTCTGTGATTTCTACTAATAGTAAAAAGAGCATAATTACATTTGATATACTTTAAAAGACCCCATTGACTTGGTCTGAAGACCAACATCTTACTGACCAAAAAAAGACCACATGTCTCTATATATTGACACCTTGGTTGAGTTACATGCTCTAAGATCCAACGATTACTACTAGTTGACACATAACAACTGAGAATATAAGTCTGACAAGAAGAAAAATGACGAAACATATACATAACATAACTAACTGTAATGCTATATAGGCGGAAGACCAAACATTCAAAACTAGCTAGAAAGCATTAAAGATTTAGTAATATATGATAATCACCGAGAGGTTTGAAGAAGGAGATGCGATAACCAAGTTAAGTGGAGTTGCATTAATGAAAACCTCCCCATTATGGGGAGTCATTGAATAATAATAAGAATATGATACTATGTAATGTTCGATTTTGTTTAGACAAACTACTATTTCATCCATATCATAGTGAATCTCTCGTAGGATCCTCTTTATGTCCTCCTGACCAATTAATATATTATAGTTGTCTACTTGGTTATCTTGCAACACCATGTGGAGAAGTTTTACCATTTGATTGTGAGTTGAGACAGAGTGGAGAAAGTACAAAAAAAGACCACATGTCTCTATATATTGACACCTTGGTTGACCTACATGCTCTAAGATCCAACGATTACTACTAGTTGACACATAACAACTGAGAATATAAGTCTGACAAGAAGAAAAATGACGAAACATATACATAACATAACTAACTGTAACGCCATATAGGCAAAAGTTTTGCCATTTGCTTGTGAGTTGAGATAGAGTGGAGAAAGTATAGTTGCCTCTTACTGACAAAAAAAGACCACGTGTCTCTATATATTGACACCTTGGTTGACTTACATGCTCTAAGATCCAACGATTACTACTAGTTGACACATAACAACTGAGAATATAAGTTCGACAAGAAGAAAAATGACGAAACATATACATAACATAACTAACTGTAATGCCATATAGGCGGAAGACCAAACATTTAAAGCTAGCTAGAAAGCATTATAGATTCAATGATCTAAGATAATCACCGAGAGGTTTGAAGAAGGAGATGCAATAACCAAGTTAAGTGGAGTTGCATTAATGAAAACCTCCCCATTATGGGGAGTCATTGAATAAGAATAAGAATATGATACTATGTAATGTTCCATTTTGTTTAGACGAACTACTATTTCATCCATATCATAGCAAATCTCTCGTAGGATCCTCTTTATGTCCTCCTGACTAATTAATATATTATAGTTGTCTACTTGATTATCTTGCAACACCATGTGGAGAAGTTTTGCCATTTGCTTGTGAGTTGAGATAAAGTGGAGAAAGTATAGTTGCCTCTTCCTCCATTTACCCGGATCAAGAACCCAATTGGTGTTACCCATACAAATGACTTCAGAGTCTGAGTGGTACATGCGTTCTCCAAATTCTTTTGATTACAAAGTGCAGATTTCCTTTCGAATTTCGAAGGGGACTAAGTCGAAAATATTTGTTGTTGATTCCCACCCAAAAAGGTAGTGTTGCCTGGAGGAGGATGCCCTTAGTGTGCCACCCCTTCGACTAAGCAGATGTTGGCGCGGTGCCATGTGATAGCTATACCTGTAGGAAGTCGTGCAAAAGAAAAATTTGGACTGCCTATTGACCTGATGATACTTCAGTTGAGACGAAAGACCGACTACTATGACCCTAAAGACCATGTAATAATTGATGGAGGGGCGAGATTGGGCAATTGATAAGTGGAGGCTAATGTCATCGATATACCTGCATCAAACTGTGCCTAAAACAAAATAGGAATTGGAGTTGTTATGAGCCTAAATAGACGAAATACTATGGTTATGTGACTTGTGGACTTGCACTTTAAACATGTGATTCTAGTGACTATTAAAACCAAACCGAGAATGAGGCACTATACGAGACTCCAACAACGAGGATGAGACAATTGAAGGAGACTCCAGATGGCTCGACTGATTGGAGGTCTATGGAGGACAAAACAACCACAAACTCAAAGGAGGGACCAGACGAAGAATTATGCACAAAACAGATGAAGAACTTTTGTGACCGATGCTTAAACCTTGACGACTTCGTGAAGAATTTCTTGCCACAATGTTGTAGTGTGGACATAGACTATTGTAGAAACATACACTATTACCTTGTCCTATTACTCCAATGAAGATGAACAACATGATATTAGAGAAATGAGTGATTGCCCTGACCCTATATCAAACACTTTCCTGTGGCCAAAAGCCATACAATTTCGTGAATGGACTTAAGAAAATAAGAAAACGGAGCATGACACAGATAATCAGAGTGAAACCAGAACTATAACAAGACAAAATTTGCCACCCTAAGTTGACAAAATAAATTTGCCACCTTGGGTTTTCAACCATGATAAG
>APFE030696375.1:0-13687 GCA_000404065.3 Pinus taeda | reverse complement strand
ATTATAGTTAAAAAAATCATATACATTTTTATAACACCCTACTCTTTTTTTGTTATTTTAATATTCAAATACTAACACATATAATTTAGTTGACAGGTGAAGAATGGAAGTTGAAAAGATCACATGCTCTTTGGTTCTCCTGAATTCTAACATCATTACTTTCTACCTCCTATTTCTCTCTCTCACGTGCTTGCAGACAAACATTATACTTCAAACATAATATGAAACATACACCATTTCATATTCCTCATATATCTTTAGCGCAAATATTCCATATATATACATTTATATATACACCCATCTGGATTTTGTTTATATATACACGCATCCGGATTTTGCTATGAAAGATAGGTATCCATGCATTTTATCAAATCGACAGGCTATGTACAATAATATACGATGTGCAATAATATATAATAAACAGTGCATTGCAGCCTCCGGATAATATTAATTTCCAAGGAAAGAACTGTTTAAAACTTGAAGGGTGAAGAATGTTCTGTACGAAGGTGATAGTGAACTGAATTGATGGGAATATGAATCGAATGAATTAATAATTTCTAAGATAAACCCTGTAAATTCATATTCAAACTAATACTACTGAAATTAAGTAATCAAGGTCCGAACACTTCAGTCAAAGTTTAAGGATTGGGATTTTATGTAATGCAAGAAAAATAACTAATGTTAGTTCGTACAAAGGGAATTGGTAAAAGAAGTTGGTGGGATGTGAAAATCAAATCAAATTTGGTTTCAGTGGTAGAGGGTGGAAAGGAAACAAAGTATACATGGCTCAAGCAAAAGCGCATTGCTGCTGTCTTGCTGTCATGGGGCCGTGGGCCTCAATTGCTCCTGCACTCTCATGCTAACCATAAATACAGAAAGCAGTTTCTGAGGATTTTAGTGCTTGGGTCACATGAATGAATGCATTTATGGAAATCAGAGGCACCCCACTCCCTAATTCTAGCAGCAACTGCCCACTGAGCGGTATGATGATAACGTGGTATGGTATTCATGGGTTACTGAGTTTATTGATCTCAGCATCTGCCCTGCGAACTGGGTGTTCTCATATTCAAACATAGGCGCCGGGGGCATGAATTTGTGCAGAAAATGACGGCAAATATGAAGGGAGATTTATGGGCAGTGGACAGTGACGAAGAAGACCTGGCTCTGTTTCAGGACCTGAAGAAGGCAAGGGAACGGAACAGTTTCCTGCAGGCTTTGTCCGATGAAAGTGACGAATCTCTATGTAAGTAAACTGTAAAATGCTGCTTGTGGGTTTTACTTTAAAGGACCCAGTTCTTCTCTCATTGGTAAAATTTGGTGTAAAGGATTGATTTCCCTTTTTTGGAAGAAATGGGTTGAGCTGCTTTGGTTTTTTTGTTGGGAATTATATTTTGCTGTAATGGGTTTATTGCAGCGACAAAATTGGGGAGCTTCTCCAGTTTCAAGTTCTATGTTTCCTCGCAAGCTCGGGAAAAAAACAGTGATCTACTCAATGCAGACGTTGGCAAGACTGATTATAACTGGTGAGATGGCGTTTATTGCTGGTATATGCGTTGGAACAATTCTTGTTCAAGACCCACATTGGCATTCTAATAATTTCCATAACATCTTACTGATATCAGGCAGGTCCATTGGACTTTAGCTAGTAGTTTCAGCCAATTCTTTTGTATCGACTGCCCTGTAGTGGGAGTTCTCTTCTTAACTTCCCGTATGGTTTTATTTTTATTTTCTTCTGCGAAAGTTTTACATCAGTGTCGAATAGCTGAGAACACAGTTGAAAGTAAGCGCCCCAGGCATGAGAGTTCCGATGATAGTTAACCTGGATAATCTCTGCTGCCTTCTGAGGTTGAGATCCGAACGATACGCAGTCCGATTGATGGCCACTGCAGGAGCATCGCTGTCAGCAGTGTGGATGGATCCTGAGACTTGTATTCGGCTATTTTTACTCTTTGTCATTAGATGACAATCTCGTGTCCTTTTCTGTTGGTTGTTAATTGGTTATCTTGCATACATGGTATACGTTGATGTACACAGGGAGTCCTAGAAGTAGGCATTGCTTATCCTAGGCCTTATCTTTGCTGCATAGTCCGCTAACAGTCTTTTGTGGGCGATCCTCTTCCAGTCTCTAAGTGTCCACAGTCTAATGTGCTAGCTGTTTTTTTTCGTAATTATGTTCATGTGGAAATACCTTGTATTTCATGTGAGAATAAACATGTTCTTTGTCCATTACATCAAAGCTCATCAGGTCACTTGCAAAAATTAAAACCGACCTAGGTGGAGAGGTTCACAATCATTCCTCACACCCGAACGAGATAAGCTCAATTGACAATGTGCAACCTGGTTCTTATTTTGCAGATGTTTGTTTTACATTTCCATCTGATCTGTTTCGTTAGTGTGAGATCGTCCACGGAGGTTTTATTCACCTTGGATCTGCATTCTAACATAGAGTTAAAAGTCTCTGGCTTTGTTGGATAAATACAATCCTCTATCACCTTACAGAAGTTAAAGCTCCAGGACTTTCATGCTTTGGTTTTTTATTGAACACGTTAGGGCACTTTTTCCTTCTTTTTACACAGTACATTGCTTTAATTGTCTTCCTAATCTCTGGATTTGGTCTCTTGATCTCTAATCTATACACACAGCATGGAGAACTTCTGTAAAACATGTGTGTATATGGTACATTTCTCCAGTGTTTGGTTGTGTTTTGTATGTTCATTGTCGTTTCTAGCAGGAGTAGAGATTTCTTTATCTTTCCGCGAGGCTTTTGATCAACAAACATGTAGCATACTTTGTGAGGCTGCTTTTGTTTATGTGATTGCAGGCTTCTGACTCCTCCAGGCACCCCACTATTTCCTTCATTGGATCAGGAGACTCCACTTGTTGACGTTTCTGAGAGTGTCTCACAGCAGAGCAAGTCCACACCCATTCCCAGAAAATCAAGGGTGAGTATTATGTAACTCCTGCCTAGCCAAACGGGAAGAAAATATATATTCATTAGGTTCTTTATTTTTCTGTTTCATTTAGACAAGGTCTTGCTTTCGTGTGTGGGTCTGAGTACGGGGTGTCTCTCTATCTATGGTGCGTAGAGATTTCTAGTAATTGAGATCAAGTAGCTGCTTAATACCAAATCTTAAATCTTTGATCTTTGAAAGGACAATCGTGGTTCTTTATTGCTAATTTTTCATCTGCCAAATATGATTCTTGCAGGAAGATTAATTTTTACATTGACTGTCATCAATAGTCATTGGCTTTTTGGGAACTCTTTGTTCTATCATGCCTCTTTGTTGTATTTACTCTATTGCAGCTCATCTCTTGCTTTCTTAAGTCCAGTAAATTTATCCTATTACAGATAGAGTCTAGTCCAAGGAGGATTCGAAGTAGCTCCAGCCCACAACATTCAAGCCCTGCTTCTTGTTCAAGTAGTACCAATAACTACCGCAGAGGTAGAGCATCCTCAGTTCCAAGTTCCAGTGGAAGTGTCAACTTCTGTCCTTTAACGCCCACACTCAAGTCATCTAGTGCTACAGCCAGGTCTTCTACACCACCTTCAAGGTCCTCAACATCAACATTGCAGACATCTGCCACAAGTTCCGGTGGCTGTTCATCATCGGTAGGGAAAGCTGGACCTTTACAGGGAAAAGCAACTCGTGGAGGGTCACCCTCCCCCAAGCTACAAGTGTGCCGGACAAATGTTCCCAATTTTTACCCTCAGCCAGCTGCGAATCTACGTACAACTATATCAGATTACAATGTATCACGTACAAGGGGCTTGTCTCCCACGTCAAGGCATAGGAGGGAGATAGGTAAGGATTCCAGCCGTCGTCCTGCATCCCCAAACATTTTCGGAACTGCCAGATCATCAGAAAACCATGACCGTTATTCTTACATATCCCAAAGCAAACGTCATTCAACATCTTCAGACAATGATGCTGTGTCAGTTCACAAACCTGACAGAATGAAAGAAACATATGTGAGTAAGAGAGCTCAACCACCTTCAAAAGGCTCAGGAAGATCAGTATCCACATCAAATGTTTCAGGTGGCCTTCTGTCCAAGAGGTCTTCGAATTCTGGGAAGCAACAAACTGTATGTCTCATATCTCAGGAAAAGTATCAGCTGCATGAATTTTTTAAATTTTTATTGATATTAGCGTGTGTGATACCTTCTCAATGCGTTTCTGTTTTTCGATATTTACTTAGATAGGGAAGTATGTGAATGTTTTTGTGGGTGTGATGCATATGTTTGACATGGCATTTTTGTAAGCCTCTATTTTGGTGCTCACTGGTTATTGTTTACCATTAAAAGCATGTTTTATATTGTAAAGAAGAAAGAAAGAAATTATTATTTATATTGATGTCCACAAATATTAAATAACCAAAGACAAATGGGGAGTGCTTAGGGATGCCGTCCTCTATAGAAAATGACTAAAACAATGCATAACTGTTTGTAAAATGAGGATGAACACTCAATCATATGGTGAAGAGCCAGTGAGGTCCTGATGAAAAGAGCAAGTCAGCTGAAACCATCATCTGGATCGAAGGGGGAGCTCAAGTATTCAATCACTATCAAATCACGATTAAATCTCCAAAATGATTTAAGTAAGGAAGCATTTACAGCAAAATTGATTGTATGCATGATGGTACATCTCAAATTCCCTGTCCAATATACTCCAAAATAGGGCCAGATAAAAGTATAACAGTATCAAAATGAAAAGCATAAATGAGAAGCAACACAAAGTAAATCAAATCGAATTTCTGAGAGGGATCATTTTTATTATCTTTGAGACCCACGTAGGCTCATTAAAATTGTGCTTTCCATTCATTTGTCTAATTATTGATTCTTCTACCCACCATTGTGTCTTTTTTTCTCCTACTGTGTCAAAAATGGTTTGTTGAAATCATTGATGCGGATAAGTAATGCTGTATAATATTTTAATCAAGCTATGTTAATGAATATGATTTTGTCAAAGTTTATGTTTCTTCTCATTTGACAATGTTGTAATCTCAAAGATCTCATTTTTTTTACTCGACATGCTGTCTAAATTTAGGTTATACCTGCATTGTGTATTTTGGGATTGCACTAGTAAATGGATAAGTAATGCTGAGTTTCTTGTCACTTTGGACATGGTTGAATTGCATCAACTCTACCTAGATTGTAGATACATCATACATGTTGCCAAGACAGTTTCAACTAATGTTGTTCCTGTAAAGCTTGGTTTATTTTACCTAATATGGTAGAAGCTAAACCAGATTACCAAAATAGATATTTGTATCAATAATTGATATTTTGATACGTAGCCATCACTGTTTTATGTGTTGTGTGGCTAGACAGTAAGCAAAAATGCTTCAGCATACTAGATACTTTGCATAACCTCTTAAGTCATTATGGTGGTTTCCTTCTCAGTTGCTTATGCTTCAATTAATGGCAGTCTTGTTCATTTATGTGCACGCAGGCTGTTCGTCAAAGTTCGCAAAACATGTTCAGGCCTTTACTATCAAATGCACCTGTGACATCTTTTTATGCCAATAAAACCACTACTTTACTACGCCATACAAATAGTAGTAACCTATCAGTGACTACAAGTAGTCAGGGAAGCTCTGAGCAGATATCCATGGCACCTGTTGCTGAAATTATTAATCAGGGTAGTAAAGGCCTGGGTAGTGAAAATAGTCAGGTCTTATTTCCTGGTGCTGGTGAAAATATCTCCATCGTTGAGAAGATGGAGTTAAAGAATCAGAACTGTGGGAGTCATTGTGGTAGCAACCAGTCAAATAACAATGAAGCTTCTGATCCTGGGAATGCCTCAGTGGTTGGGATTCAATTTATTGGTAGTTATGATAATTATAACAACTTGCTTGGTGAAAATAATATGAAAGATGCAAATGACTGGACAAATGTTAAGCTGTCAATGAATAGTAATGCAGAAAGTTTGGCTAGTAATATAAGCAGCAGTGAGTCTGACAATTTTCAACATGGTCACATTAGGCATCCTGAGCATGCTTACCAGGTGTCTGATGCCTTGGAAGGCAGGATTACTATTTTGGATCCTCAAAGACAGAAAATGGCCTCGACTGACTGTGATCACACTTCAGCGAGTGACACCTTTGCAAAGAGAGATATCTCTGGAGATCTTCACCAAAACGAAGGTACATTAAAATTCAACAATGACTCTCAAGGGAGCCATCCTACTGGTGATAAAGAGGCTACGTCCTCTCATACTATGGGCACCAAGAATGTATGTGATATCCCAGGCAAAGTTTTTCCTGATTGTAAGGCTGAACTGTCTTCCAGCTCCCTTGATTCATTCAAGTGCTCTAGTAGAAAAGCAAATGATAATTGGCAAGACTTGCAGCCAGAGGCTTTCAAATCCAATTATTTACCTGGTAATGATTATTGTCTTGACGGATCTTGGAATGGTTTGAAGAATGATCTAAGACATGATGAAAATACTCCAAGTTCAGTGACTAATAATGCAAACTCTTCTAATTCAGAAGCTCGTTTCTTAAGCCAAACAAACATTAGAAGAGTGGATACAGAGACGTCAACCAGTAAAGTGAACTCGGAAATGTTTTCTGCCTTGACTCCTGGAGAAGATAGCAACATGCATCAAGCTCAAGTTCTTAGTGAAGATACTGTTGATGATAGTGTTCATTCATTTGCTGATGTTCTTGGGGAGAGATGCAGTCTGAAATCCAAGACATTAGATAATGCTTTTACTGAGACTAAAGGTAGAACAATTGGACATCAAGGTGGAGATTCAGAGACATATGCAGGGAAAGATGCTGGTTTACCTCTGCAAGAGATCTCATTGGGTGGTCAAAGGGATGAGGAACTCATTGTTGAAGGTGGATTGGAAAGGGTAACTCAAGAATCAAACTGGCTGTTAAAACACATGCCAGGGTTGGAAATTCAGGATCAGAGGTATAGCTTCCCCGAAGACCCTGAATTGTCTGAGAATTCTGGGTGTGCTTTTTCTGAGAAGGACATGGTTAATGCAGTAATAGAAGCGTTGTCAGGACCACCTCAACAAGAAAAAGAGTGCAGACTCGGCGATGAAGATTTTGTTACAATTGGAATGGGGGATTCTGTACAAGCTTCAGATATTCTTGAAATGTCAAATGAGTATACAAGCAAAAAAGAAAGTGAGCTGTGTGACTCCAAAAAAGAAAGTGAAATTAATTCCAAAACTGAGCCTGTATCATTCAGTGTCAGTCCAAACAGTTTGGGGATAGATACAGAGCTTTGTGCAACATCAGAAGGGTGGAAGAGTAATGATGCAGATACTTTACAACTTCTTCCAGAATGTGACAAAGCCCAACAGGCTCATGTTTTTCAAGGTATGCCTCGTTTTGTGTTTACCGTTCACTGCTTAAAATGCTGTCAGACCATTGTAACTTCCAATTAGTTTCTTTTCAGTCATGCTGTTTTCCAATGACATGTTACAAAAAGCAATTGTTAATTTTGACTAAATTTATAACAATGCCTTTTCCCAACAAAATGGAGTACTTTTTTGGGTCTTAAATAGCACCAATTCTTAGTTCTGACAAATAGGTGTTGAACCCTTGTTCCAACAAATGGTTCCTCCTTTGTAAGTAAACAAGACTTTTGCTTCTATTTTTCCTTTATTTCTTGTTTGATTCTTTTATGATGGAGAAAGTAGGAATAGGTGTTTTTTGCAATGTTTGTAACATTGATGGGAAAGGTGATTGTAGTTGATACCTCCCTACATTGGTTAACATAGACAGGCTTCCCCGAGTCTTGGATGACGTCAAACTTGTTTAATTGACATTGATACCATTCCAATCATGCACATTTATATCAATGTTCCAAATCAATGTTGACACTAGTCATCCACCTGATCGGACCATCCCTACTTGGATGATGGACCATAGTGGTGTTGATCCAGATTGGATCACTACATAATTTAATCCGTCTCGATGCTTTCAGAGTGGAAAAATTGAAGCAAGCAGCTTACAAGAGCAGTTTTATCAGTGGGACCCAGTTTGGAGAATTGGGGTCTGAAACCTTTCGAGGCTAGTTTGAGGACTTAAATGATGTTTTCTGCTGGTAAAAATTTCCCGCATAAGTGTCGAGCCTCGTGACATTGTTCTACACTCGAAGCCCTTTCCAATGGTGCAGGAATCATGTGAATTGGAGTTTGGATGCAAAAGTTATGCCTCCCAAAAGTTGCCCTATCGTGATGGAACACCATAATTTGGGAAAATGCCATGTCAGCCCCCGTTACTCATGGAAAAGGGGTTAGCCACGTGGGGACTATGAAGAAGACTCTAGAAGGGTCGAGTTGTAACTCATGTTGAGGGTTGAATGGGTCAAAATTAACCCCTAGTTGGCTGTTAGGTTGTGTTATAACCCTTGAGATCTGACAAAGGTTTGCGTGGCGTGAAGGGCAAGTCAGAGATATAAACCGTAATGTGAGCCTCCTTATGCCGGACCTAACCAATAAAATTGGGTTGTTTGAAGAAGTTGGAGTTCCCAATGCAGAGGTTAGATTGGAGGGGAAATCAAGGGATCATGAATAACCAGAGGAGACTAGTAAACCCGAAAAAGAGTAGTAGAGTTCAAGCGTCGTGAGCCATTTACTGTTTCTCTTTGTTAGTTTTTGTAACATCGGATGGTGTTCTAGTCTTGACAGTTGTCAGAGAGGCTAAGAAACACTAGGAATCCATAACCCAGAAAAAGTTTCAGGAAAATCCACCTAGAAATGCCTTAATTAAGTTAATTAATCAGTAATTAAATTTTTCGTGAGCCATTCACTGTTTCTCTTTATTAGTTTTTGTAGCATTGGATGGTGTTCTAGTCTCGATAGTTGTTAGAGAGGCTAAGAAACACTAGGACTCCATAACCCAGAAAATGTTCCAGGAAAATCCACCTAGAATTGCCTTAATTAAGTTAATTAATCAGTAAGTAATTTTTTCCTAAGTCTAACTTAGGAAATATGATTGATTAACAGGAATTAATTGAGGAAGGTGAGATTTCTCTAGAAACTCACACAGATCGACTAGGAAATAATCTCAGCCATTGATTAAGATTTAATTTTGGCCATTGGAGGCCCACAGTGAGATTATAGGAAGAAGTCGATGGGTAGACACACTTGAGATTGATTTCCTTGGGCAGTTCGATTTTCTAGAGAGCAACAACAATTGTCAAAAGAGTTTGAGCCAGAGAAGGGAAGCACAGACAAAGAGGGGCAGAGACAGTGAGTCCGGAGGAAGTCTTCTAGTTTCGGAGAGTCAGCAACATAAGGGCCGTATTTCCTAGAGAAGCTGCACAGAGCTAGTACATATAGCTGCAAAGGGAGATCGATTTCGTTGAAGGGAAGGGTGATTCAGCTGCAGTTGGTTCGGAAATTCTCCAGGAGGCCAAGCAAATTCCTTCCAGAGGTAGAGTTAGCCAAGACGTCATTTTTCCAGCAGTTCTGGGGCTTAGCGAGTTAGAGCCTGTGCTAGCACTGCGCAGAGGCTCACGAAGAGGCTGAACGACTAGCTAGTTTTTCCAGTTGTTGGAGCTAGATCAGGCGTGGTGTTGAGGTATTTGCCTCACAAATATTTTGGCCAGTTTATTTTGCTGATTGGATTGCCAGTTGGGCATCCATAGATTGTACTAAGAATGTCTTACTAGTGCTCAATAATAAAAACTCTCAGCTGCTATATCGGTTTTCCCAAGTTGGGTTTTTCCGGGGACTTGTGTCCAAAAATAACAAGGGGAAGATGCACTGGTCCAAAACTGGTCAAACCAGCTGGATCTAACTGGCTTTATCTTGAATGGAAGTTTTTGATTGATTCTGACTAGTTCAGGCCAGTGCAGAGTTGCACTAGACGAAAACTAATCATTTGTGGTCTAAGGGGTCAGTTTTCCTTGGAAAACCCCTTAAAGTGGTCCAATTTACCGACTTAGCTGAACCTAGTCCAGTTTGCATAACATTGATTTATGCCATCGAATGCCATTTTTTGGTTGCTTCTAGTTGTTTCCCTTAGAAGAGGGTGCATGAGTGTCAGAGGGATTCCTCGTTGGCTGGGTGTGCCACATGGAAGATATTTTTTGACACCCCTATGACAATTTGTAACACTTACGATGCTTGGCATATTCGATTATTGTTTAGTGTGACATTATGAATTTTTTGGTCAGTTATGAGTCATGACAGATACTGTGAAGGTTATGACAGATTCTGTGGAGGTTATGACAGATTCCTATTACATACTTATGATAGCTTTATGACAGATTGCTTACACGATTATGACATTCCTTTCATGGAAGAATGTTAGGAGCTAATCTAGGCAGAGGTAGGGCATATTGTTTGGGACAGATTTCTTTGTATGTGGGGCACTCTATTCGAGGTCTATTATTAGCACTTAAATTTTGTAACTGCTTTTCCCTCTTGTCAAATTTGACTAGGTGTGGAAAGGCACACTAGTTAGGGTTAGATATTCTCGCCCTCGTTGCCATCAGCTATCAGACTTGGGCATTCTTGACATCATCGACCTCTATCCCACATTGTACTCCTATTTATGGTCATTTGTTGAACATCAACAAAATTACCTTGTCTTTTCTTATACATGTGAGTTGTGTAAACATATAGTGAGAGTCTGAAGGCTTGAGAGAAGCCATTATAGTCCATTGAGGACAATATAGTATTTTTCTTATGTGTTAATGAGAAGATAGTGATTGTTGTCACAGAATCCAGCATGATTTCTGCTATATTCCTGATGTTGTTTTTGTAAATCATATTTCATCTTTGTAGGGCTGTTTGTGTTTGCACTTTTGAGGTTTCCATTTAGAACATTTTTTTAACATAGATCTACAGCCTTGATTGGTGTTTTGGTCTTTTTGTTTTAGTTGTAGGTCAAATTCTTTTAGAGCAGATCTGTGTATCATGTGCATATAATATTATAACATTATGGCATGGTATCAAAGTTGTATATCTGAGATTCTTTAGATCCATGTATGGAATGGATTGCTACCTGTGAGAAGGAACTATTTGAGGCTCTCGTTGTGATGCCCAAAGGACTCCAGAGATTGGAGTGATCTGTGCTTGTGAGAGGCACTAGGACCTATGAAAGGTTGTGGGTGAGATCTGTGTGTGGCTCTACTGATTGTAGTGGGTCAGTTGCCTGAGATAGGGATAATGAACCTGTGAGAGGTTGATTTCATTAGCTAATCTGTCTATCAAAGTGTTTTCCAAGTTTGCAAGATGACTATTCTCAGTCTTAGGGAGTGTGATCATCTAGAGGGTGCTTCCAACTTTGCATCTTGGAAGTGCTATTTGTAGATGTTGTTGGAGGGGATGGATCTTTGTGAGAGTGTAGAAGGGGTTGTTGTTTCTCTGACTAATGCTATTTAGTTGGCTGTGTTACACCTCATATTGTATGAGGTTGTACATTATGATTTTCATCACATTGTTGGAGATTTGCAGTAGGTAGCTTGGAGCACTGGACTGACATGGGGGGATGCATCTTCATGGATCCTTTCTCTTCATTGCATTGGATCATTTGATGGAAATCTTTGGTTGGGGACTCTCACTTCTCATTGGTTGGATGATTATGCTTGCTGATTTGGTGGTCTTCTCCATGTACTTGCCGTTTTGATCACCCCTTGGATACCTATTTGATGGTTATGGTATGGTTTTGGTATTACTCGTTTATCTTGGACGTGCTACATCTTGTTCTTGGATGATGGTTCTAGTACCCCAAGGGGTTAGATGATGGTGTTGAAAGGTAGATGTTTCATGATGTTGTTGGGGCTTTCTAGTGACTTTTATATGGTGATGTTGTAGTATTTGTGTCACTGGAAAGGAGGTATTTTACATGGTCCTATTGTGATGGATGTGTGGTGGGAACACCCTTGATGATTGGAGAATGTATGGAGGAGAGGTGAGGACTATTCATCTCTTTCCTCCCAGCATATTTTCCTCCATCAACTATGACCCATTCTTTTTAGGGATTGATTTAGATGCTAAGTACCTTGGTGTTTGCAAACTTTATTGGTGGTCTACCTTGTATTTAGCAGATCTTTTCATCACTGAGTTTTGATTGAGTAATTCTTTTTATTATTTGACTTCTTACTTGCTTTTAATTACTTTTTCTATAGAATTTAAACAATTGGGTTTGGGTATTATCTTTGACCCTTTGCACTTTTTTCTCTGTCATTTTTCAACTTCATAAGCCATTGGTTAACTTACTTAAGCTATGAAATTACTCGTAAAAAACAAAAGCTATAAATCTACATTGCTTGTAGTGCATTTTAGTCATTTTTGGCATATAGGATGGGCATATTTTGTCCATAAGGAATATAAGAATTCAAACAATGAAAAGATTTGCTCAGTGAAAAATCAATGATGAAAAACTTTGCTAAATGCAAAGTAGACCACCGATAAAACTTGTAGACACCAATGTACTTAAAGGCTTGTTAACAGTGCTGGACCTGCCAACATGTTAGGGGATCTCCCCAGCAAGAAGTCCCAACTAGACCTCAGACCGTTTGGAGTAGAAGTCCCAGCAGTGGGTAGTAAAGCTATGCCTTGATTGCGATAGCGCGCAAAGATAAGCAGGATATCTTTGTCGGAAGCAAGGGTGTGACCTTGCAGCAAGTCAAGAGAGATGCATGGGGAGGCATGGAGGGGGAAAGAAATGTATCCTTAGAAGCCTGTAATAGTACGCAGCCTGAAAGGAACACACGAGCTGAATGACATCACAAACTGGAAAGCAAAATAGTCGACAATCCAAAGTGATGAGTTAAACCAACAACACACTTCAATAAGATTCATACAATCACATATGGAATAGTCCATACATAAATGCGTAAGTTAAAACTACATACATTGCTAAAGTAACCAAAATAGTTGAACTACAAATAACAACATATGCATGAAACGTGTTGTCTTTGCTATATTATATAAAGTGAAAGTTCCATCCATACATACAACCATGACAACCACTAGCCCCAATAGTGGAACGTTATAGTCAACACCACCTGCTCCTCCAAAGAGAAGTACTTGCTCTGCACTGTGGAGAAGCCAAGGCTCGTCACAATACTCTCCAAGCCCTCTCTAAGTAATGCCTAACAAAATCTTGGCTCTCAAAAGCCTGTTCAATGAGTTATGAGGTTCTATTTATAACAAAGGGTGGGGTGACCCTTGACATTCCCCTTTGTGACTGTTGGACTACCCTGATGACTTTTCAACATCATTACATAACTCTTTACATTACATATGACTATTTGCATTCCACTAATGACACTTGGAATTTCACTTTACATCATGTTTACAAAAATGATACATTTTCCACATATACCCATGTGGGACAAAAATGGCTTGAGTTAGCCAGACAAGACAACACTAAGACTCGAACAATTGTGGGAAGGCTAGCTCATCAACCTCCTCTTCGTGATCCTCGACAACGAACTGATGCCATGCTTGGTAGTGCGCAATGGTGTTCGCGTACTCTTTGATGATGTCTTTTTGGAAACGAACTCTTGCCTCCATTGCTTCCGTGTATACTAATTTGGAACCTCTGTCCAACTCGTCCTGTAACATGTGCAACTTAGTCTTGAGCAAGGTCAGACCGACAATGTACATACGCATGTTATTTGCACTGACTTGCAAATCTGATCAAAGTATGCGTTGAGCTCCAGTTTGACTTGGTTCTTCTCTTTGGCCTCCGTAAGCGTACCAAT
>APFE030696360.1:8052-43255 GCA_000404065.3 Pinus taeda | reverse complement strand
TGGGTTTTTGCTATGGTAGAGGAATATGATTCCATTGTCGGAAACAATGTTTTGGAAGTGGCCCCAAGACCAGCAAACAAATTTGTGGTTTGTTCGAGATGGATTTATAAGGTAAAGCATGCAACAGATGGAAGCATAGAGAAATGTAAGTCCAGATTTGTGGCCACGATGTTCTCTCAAGTGGAGGGAATTTAATATGACGAGACCTTTTCTCTAGTAGAAAGGTACTCATCCATCAAGTCAATTCTAGCACTGTCAGCGTAGATGGGGTGGAAGATCCACTAGATGGTTGTGAAGACAAAATTTCTCAATGGAGTTATTGAGGAAGAGGTGTATATTGAGCATCCAAATTGGTTTGAGACTTTCGACAGAGAGTTGCATGTGTGCAGACTCAAGTGAGCATTGTATGGACTCAAGCAAACACCCAGTGCTTGGTATACCAGGACTGACAACTATCTCACAAGTTTCGGCTTCACCAAAATTGAAGCGGATGCAAAACTTTATCACATTGTGGTAGAAGGTAAATTATTTATCATTGTTTTATATGTTTATGAATTGATCCTTACTGGTGATAAACAGTTGATCAAATCTACAAGGAGGACCTTGCAAGAGAGTTCGAGATAAAGCACATGGGCCTCATGCATACTTCCTTAGTTTGGAAGTATGGCAAAGAGATGGGGAACTATTTATCTCTAAGGGAAAGTGTGCCAACAATATACTTCAGAGGTTCTGCATGGACATGTGTAAACCCATGGAGACTCTCTAGCAAGAAACTGGAGGAAAGAGGATGCTACTTCAGGTGAAATAGTAGAGGCTACCATTTACAGGCATCTTGTGGGTTCACTTATGTATTTGGTGAACACACGACCAGGCGTGTGTTATGCAGTTAACTAGCTTAGTCAAGCAATGGTTAATCCAACTAAACTGTATTGGAACGAAACAAAGCATGTGTTGAGATACCTCATAGGAACCACTCAGTTTGGTCTTTGGTATAGATGAAAAGAGTGAAGTTTCAAGGATTCACAGATGTATATTGGGCGGGAAGTCCAAACAGGAAGAGTAATTCAGGAGGAATTTTTAGTTTTGGGTTAGCCGTAGTTTCTTGGTACATTAGGAAGCAAATATCTGTGGCACACAACTCAATAGAAGTAGAGTACATGGCTGCAAGTCAAGCAACATGTGACGCTATCTTGATGAGAAATATTCTTGTTGGCTTATTTGGTTAGAATATGTATCCTACAGTGATTTATTATGAAAATCATAGTTGTATCAAACTCTCTAAGGATCTAGTATTTCACAATCGATCCAAGCATGTCAATATTCGGTATCACAATCTACGAGATTATGTGTAGAGGGAAATTATGTTGTTGCAGTAAATTCTGATAGAGGAACAAGATGAAAATATTTTTACAAAGGCCTTGCCAAGAGGAAAATTCAAGTTCCATAGAAGTAGGATTAGGGTATCTGATAATCCCTTTCTTGCTGAGAGGGAGTGCTGAAAATGCAGCAAGAAAATCTAGTTTTCACTTTGCCTTTGTCAAAATATATTAAAATTTGAATTTGAATTTCAACAGAATACTTGGAGGTAGTTAACTGAAGTGACATGGCTCTTTTCACTCAGCTAACTTAGTAAATTTGAGTTGGAGACACTTGAGATCAGTTCTACATGATTGATTTCTAATTTGTAGAAATATATTTCAGTTAGTTTGAGTTATTATTAGTTTAACTAGTTCCTAATGTCGGAAGAATTAGTGGAGGTCAAGTTGTGGGTGTGTAACTTTTTCCACACTGAGTGATCATCGAGTTAACTAATCAGTCAACCCAAATTTTTGCATGTAAGTCAAAACCTAATAAGGGTTGGAAATATAATGAAAAGAAAAAGGGAAAGTGGGATAAGAAGCGAGGATGACCTCAACATACGGGTAACAAGGAGAATGCAACACCATACAAGAAATTCAATGCAATTGATAGAGGATAGAGATTTCAGTTTGAGGAACAGAACAAGGGTGATTGAAGGAAGTGTTTGCAATGTTGGACTTGTGATGGAGAGAATCACAATAGAGATTTTCCACATCATCAGGGTGACATACCACAAATTTATAGTGCTTAGGAGGCATAGACATTTGGGAATATTGGATAGAGTATTCCTCCGATTTATGCAACAATGGATAATATGCATGCTAAACATCAAGCATATATTATCAATATGAAAGGTAAGCTTTGTGATCAAGTTGTTTCTATTTTGATTTAATTGGATCAAAATATAGTTATATCAATCTTGACTAGGTGGATAAGTCTTGATTGAATAAATAAGTGCATGCAAACTCTTGGTTGGTGCAGTTGGCTATAGGTACTATGAAAAGAGTTTGGATCATACAATATGTTGTTGGGTATGGATTGGTTGTACATTCACATGACTAAGTTAGATTTTTACGAGAATGCTATTGTGGTCTTGGATGACAATGAGGAGAGGAGAATATTGCAGGGTAAGAAGAAGGCTATGTTAGTGAGAATGGTTACAACTATGTAGGAAACACGTAGTAGCAGGAAAGTGCGTGTATTTTTTGTAGTTCATATTTATAGTGATAAAGGAAAGGATGTTGATGATGCTAAAGTCTTGAAGAGGTATCCGATTTTTCCGCAGTTTTAGGATGTATTTCCATCAAATATTTTAGAGTTGCCACCTCATAGGGAGGTGTATTTTTTTATTGAGTTGATACCAAGAGGAGCACCAACATCTAAGACACCATACATGATGACCACTCCATAGTTGATGGAATTTAAGTTGAAGCTTAAGGAAATGCTCGATAATGGATACATTAGGCCAAGTGTGTCACCTTGAGGTGCACCAATATTGTTTGTGAAGAAGGATGGTATTCTTAGGTTATGTATTGATTACAGGCAGCGAAACAAGGTGACGATCAAGAACAAGTATCCTTTGCTACGAATTGATGACTTATTTGATTAGTTGAAGGGAGCAACAATGTTCTCAAATATTGACTTGAGATCGAGATATAATCAGATACACATCAAAGATGAGGACATCTAGAAAACCACATTCTGTACCAGGCATGGACATTATGAGTTTGTAGTAATTCCTTTTGGTCTTACTTTCATGTGTTTGATGAATAGTATGTTGCGTCCTTATCTGGACAAGTTTGTGATAATATATTGATATATTCTAATAATGAGGAAGAACAAACCTAGCAACAATGTTAAGATTGTTGAGAAGAATCAGTTGTATGACAAGCTTATTAAGTGTAGTTTCTTTCAGACAAAAGTTCATCTCTTGGGACATGTTGTTTCCAAGGAAGGTATAATAGTAGAACTGGGAAATATCAAAACTATCATGTAATGGGAAGCTCCTAGGAATGTAGATGAATTCAGATCATTCATGGGAATAAGATGTTATTACAGGTGATTCATCAAGAAATTATCACAAATTTCCTATCCTATTACATCATTACAACGAAAAGGGGAGAAGTTTGAATGGAATGAGGTGTGTGCAACTAGTTTTGAGAAGTTAAGTCATTTGGTTACAAATTCTCCAGCCTTGAAGATTGCAGATCCTAAAAAAGAGTTTGTGGTTTGTATAAATACTTGCAATGGAGGACTTAGTTAGTCTTGTTGCAAGAAGGATAGGTAGTATGTTATGATTCCAGGTAGTTGAATGAGCACAAGAAAAACTATGTGACACATGATCTTGAGTTGGAAACTATCATTCATGCATTGAAGATGTGGAGACATTATATTATTGGTAGGAGGTTTGTCTTGATGAGTGATCAAAGTGGGCTGAGATACTTATTTGATCAACCTAATATGAATGCCAGACAAGCTAGATGGTAGCTACTCTCAATGATTTTGACTTCGAGATTAGGTACATCAAAGGAAAAAAGAACATGATTACATATGTTGTTTGTAGAGAGTGTAGGTGAATCATATTGCAACAGCGAGTTCTTATAGGACAGACTTGCAGGAGTGGATCTTGTAGGAAGGAAAACATTATGACATGTGTCAACAATTGATGCACAGGTTACAATAATAGGGTGTCGGTGATAGCGATGAGGAATATCATCTTATAGAATATGGCTTGTTCAATTCTAGGAACAAGATTTATGTACAAGGTGACATTGAGATCAAAAAGCTTATCTTGAAAGAGTTTCAATTCAAACCATATTCAGTTCACCTGGGATATTAGGAGACATTGACAACAATTAAGAAGTTCTATCATTAGTTGAACTTGAAGAAAAAGGTGGTTGAGTTTGTTGTGAAACGGTTGGATTGTAAATATGTAAAAGAAGAGTTTAAGCATACAAGTGGTTTATTACATCTAATTTCGATTCCAAAGTGGAAATGAGAGGTCATTTCCATGTATTTCATTATAGGTTTTTCGAGGACATCGAAGCAAAATTATTCCATCATGGTTGTTGTTGACAAGTTGAGTAAGGTAGTGCACTTCATTGCAGTTAAGTCTACGAATTCATCTAGTGAGGTAGCTCAGGTTTTCATCAGGGGGATATTGAGGTTGCATGGTGTTCCTAAGAATATTGTATCTGACAGAGATGCAAGTTAAATTCTAGGTTTTAGAAAGAGTTGTTTGTAAGTTTGGGGACATAGTTGGCATTCAATACAACTTATCATCCGCAAACATATGGAAAAACATAGATGGTCAACAAGATTCTTGAAGACATGTTGAGGATGTATTTCATGCATCAACAACAGAAGTGGGAATAATATCTTCCATTGGTTGATTTTGTGTATAATAATGGGTATTAGGAATCTTTGAAGATGAGTCCGTTTGAGGCACTTTATGGGTAGATTTGTAATACTCCTATCAGTTGGAGTGATCCAATGAGTTTTAGGTTGGGGAGCATATATAATTGTGCATCAAGCCCAAGAGGAGCTCCTTGAGGATTGAATCATGTGCCAAAATGACACCTCAATATTTCTGGCCTTTCAAGATCCTTGAGAGGATTGGACCAATGGCCTGCCAAATTGCATAGCCTCTGACAATGAAAGTCCACGATGTTTTCCATGTTTCATTTCTTAAGAAGTATGTATAGGATGTTGATAATGTGATTGACTAGTCTGTATTGTAAGTAGAACCAGAGGGATAATTTCAGCCAAAACCACAATGCATATTGCAATGGAAATAACTCATGCTCTAGAACAAAGCAATCAAGTAGGTTAAAGTGCAGTGGAAACACTTGGGGCTTGATGAAGCTACATGGGATATGGTTGATTAGATGTAGGATATGTATCCTTCATTATTTTTTGGTTCGAACAAATGAGTTTTTGGTATATGTATATGGATGTTGTTGTAAATACTGTTATAAAGCTCCAATATACAGTATGATTGTCATGTTTGATATGTTGTTCATGGTTTCAGTAGTTTTTCATTGTAAATATTGCATCAAGCTATGTTATAAAGCTCCATGGGTAGTATGTTTTGTCTTTAGCAGTTTGTTGGTCATAGGTTTCATTGAACACCAAGGACAGTGTTCCCCCAATGGGAAGGGATTTGTAACAGCCCCTGGTTGAATTTCTATGTAAATAAAATAAGACAAAGGTCATGAGACACATATTCCAAGCTAAATGTTGGGAAAAACATAGTGATGGGTATCACTAATGATTGATTAGTGGCTATGGTAATCATCAAAGACATTGAAAAAGGAAAAGTGGCAATAATTGACATTTTAATTATGAAATAGAGGAAAATAAGAGAAAGGGAAGGTGAAGAGACATATATTTGCATGAGAGGGAAATTGAAGGAAAAATGTAGGAAAACAAAAAAAATAGAGGCCTCTATGATAAAAATGATTTTGAGGATCAATGCACAGCTTTGGCTGGTTAACCTTTCGTCAGTTCAGTTTTGGAGATATCTTCTATTCGCTCATAATCTTGCACACTTAGAGAAATCTTGGAGCATTTTTGAAGCACTTTAAAATTCATTAGATTTGGAGAAAGAAGGAAAAGAAAAGTAGGAAAGGGCAAGGGAACAAGTGGATCAAGAACTACAACTGTATTACTTTGCAAGTAATATGTTGCATGTGTGATTTCCTTATTGATTTATGGACGCATGGTATATGCATATGACTTTATGGTTATGTGTTATCACTGGCATGGAGATTTTCCTAGATTAACATTGGTTTTAGCCTCGCCTTTCCATTTTATGGATAACCATGGTGTTGTGGGTTTTTCCAATTGATTGTTTTTTGATTGGTGCTCATAATTCCTTATGGTCGTGGGTTGGAAGACACGCTCTCGAAGCCCTAGAACAACTTGTATTGAGTTACTTGTCCTAGAGCCTAGGTTAGGAAAAACACTCTGGATCTCTTGGTGGGTTGAGTTACTAGTTCCTAGAGCTAGGTCAGAAAAACACTCTAGATCCTTGGAAGGCTATGGATTCAGTTACTAGGTCCTGGATCTCTGGACAACTTGAGTAGAGACCAATCTGGTTGGTGTTAGTGATTTCTGATCGTGGCGGTTAAATCACCGTGGTTGAGGGTTGAAGAGGTTTGTCCTCTAGAAGCCTTGGTTTGGTTTAGTTTTGGTTTATTCCATGAGATCCCACATTCATGCTTGGAATATGGCATGGGGATGATTGGTTGAGGAGAGATTTGGTTCAACCCAATCTATGGTCAGGTGCATTAGATAAATTTTGAGTTAAAATATGGGCCTCAAAGACAAAATTTACAACAAAAATCAACTTTATAAGAACCAATAGTATTAAATATGATGATGTCAACCATGTGGGATGATTCACCATTTTTCGAGTAAAAAAAAAAAAAAACTACTTTTTAAACTCGTATTTTCAACTTATTTCCCTATGATTTTACTAAAATTTTGGGTGGGAGCACTTGTTGGATGCATAATTTAATTTTGCATCCAAGGAGTACCCATTTTGCATACTTTCTAAGGACCCTACTACACGAAAAATGTGAGTAATCACATTTTTCATGTATTTCACATTTTTTGTATAGTAGTGTCCATCACAAGTGTGCAACATGGGTATTCCTTGGAAGGAAAATTAAATTATGCTTCCAATGAGTGCTCCCGTACAAAATTTCAGTAAAATCATAGGGAGATAATTTGAAAATATGAGTTGAGAAATAAGTTTTTTCTTTTTTCCCTCTAAAACTTGATGAGGTAATCTAATCTTATTTTATTATTTCCACTATTATTTTATATTATTCATTAGGAGGCCCATTCTAGACCTCAAAATTTCTCTAATGGTATGCAAAAGTCCTTGACTTGCTTGGTATCTTCATATATTAATAAGAACTATTCTTCTACTATGATTCATGTATCTTTGTAGTGATTATGTTGGTGATATTATGGTTGGTTTCTATGTTGGTTATTTTCCGGTTATATGTTGGTTATATGATGTATATCATCTATGGCTCTTGTCATGAATTGTTTAGTTATTAATTGATTGATGAACATATGGACTAATAAGGGTTGTTACAATTATGTGGAGATGGCATAGGGACTTGCTGGTGATTCTCATATGAATCTCAAACTGTTATGATTAGATATGCATTTATGACTAGTAGCTTACATGTTTTCCATGTGTTTGATGAAATGTCTAGTGTGTTCTAGGAAATCTAGGTCAAGTTTATGATTTGGGTTTGAATATTTAGCTTTGTTTCCATTTCAATTATGATCATGGAAAGTCTCAGGCAGTTATGGGAAGTGGTCTGGAGGTTGGCCTGGAACTATGGCTTAGATATCAGGACTGCACCCTATGAATTGGGGGAGTTGGGTCACAACCTGTTTTGGAGAATTTGGTATCTACGAATAAGTACTAATTCCCTAGATAAGTAGTTATATCTAGAACAACAGTTTAAAGTGTTTTAGACTTTTCCTATAAGCAATAGCTAAGATAAGAAGATAAGAAGACCTACTTGTAGTTCCTCTTTCCTCTCGTCTCCCTTGTATCAATCTTGTCACTCCTTCCTGTACTTAATACGCTTGAGAAGTACCTTGTAAACACAACAGAAAACAAAGAACCGATCAAAGCATACGATCTATTGAATATAAGTGAAAAGAATCATATACTATTCACACATATAAGCATTATGAAACAATACAAACATATGGGAGAAAGGTTCAAACACTTTATTGGATAGAAGAAGGAATTACAACCATTGGTGTCTGATTCAAAGCCATTCCTCCATCTTGGATCGCGTCCACATCACATCAAAAGCATGAAAAACTTGTACCATTACAATACTTGCTTCAAAGCCAAATCTCATAGCAGCATTATCTCCTTACAATTCAACATAATCCAGCGCCTGATCACTTAGATGAGTGGTTAATTTATAGGAAGATGAAGGAGTTTTTGTCATAAATGGTGGAATTGAATGGCCTCCCATACTTAGAATTAGTTCCATGGAGGAAGGGATGAGAGGATAGGATGCACCTTAACTCATTCCTCATCCATTTTCGAGCCCATAGGAGTTGATAAGTGAGGGAACCTTCTTGACGACTCCAAAATATAACAATATTCCCCAAACCCTATGTGAATTTCACTCATTCTCGCCCAACACAGGTGAAAGGAAGCCTAAGTGCTCTGCAGATCACCTTGGTAGTGGACTCAACTGCTCTGCGGCACACCTTAACAAGGGATTACCTGTGCTAGTCCCTCTAGAGGCTATTTCTGGATGTCTTCAAGTCATGAAACTATCTGGGAAGGAGGCATTCAAAGGGGTGACTTGTTTAGGGCATGAAGAAACTGAAATTAGGGTTTGATGAGCCCTAAAACACTGATCGAAATGTTGGGATTGATGTGCCCAAATGGATCTGTAACTATTGCCCCATAAAGCACAAAGTCAGAAAATGCCAATGTTGAATGAAATGCTTTACAATGTGTTGAGGAGGTATCAAAGTGGAAGGTGACCTACATCAATTACAACACATATATCATGATATTTGATTTTAAATGAACTGCAGAGGGAAGGCATACCCATGCTCAGCTTATAAACTTTCATAACATGTACATAGACAGTTGTTTACAGATATAGACCCATGATCAGAATGACTATCAATGTAAATCCATTGTACTTATGATTTAGTACTCCTGAAATCGCAGCCCGAATGGATGAAAATAGATTCGGGGTCTTCTATATCATTCAATAATTTTTTCAAGTATGAGTCCAACCATGTGAATATGTGATATGAAGTTGAACATGGGAAGACACCATCTGATTACCAGTAAATTATGTAAGCTATTAATAGATGCGAGAGAAATCACCGATCATGAAAATGATCCTCAAGGTATTATAGTACATTCTGCATGGTGTGAATGGATGATTTGATATCAAACATCATACAAACTCTTTTGGTCGAAGGCCATTGATGTCAACCTATCATCGGAAGCAAGAAACCTACCATTGATGTATGCAAGCCTCAAGGTACTGGGAGAGTGTTTCTAAGTCAACTTCTTGGATAATGTGTTGATGTCGACAAGAAGCACCTCGTTGTAGGAAGGCCTTGATGTATCCCACATTGACGACATGAAACGAGTGTAATGATTTTGGAGATGGAATTTGACTGACGACACAAGGTTCAAGAATGGTGGTCATGAAAATGAAGGTTTATGAGTATTGCAAAGGATTAATTTGACTGAATGACTTCTCTTGAACATGTTGGTGACACTGAAATAAATTGGTATCTTTGACCCAAACAATGTGATGGATGGTATGATAGACCAATGGTGTGATAGCTATCAAGCTAATAACCCAACCCAGATAGTCACGAAAATGGAGTGAAAGTGTCATGTTCAAGAATGACCTGCTACCATAAAGTGGTTTTCCGATTTTTCCCATTTTCCCCAGTCATTACTGACTAGTACCTCTTTATTTTTATTAAGCTTGAGGAGGATAACATATGCTTTTTGTATAATTTCACCCTTTTGGTGAATCCATCGCTATTTGATGTTCTAACGAGTCTAGCGAAGGTGAAACTCAGTCTTGTCTAGATGGACAAGTTTGCCGCTATTTTCTGTTTTAATGAGTTTAACGACAAAGATAAATCGGTCCTTTTCATGTTCAGAGAATTTGAAAAGGGACAAAAATAAAACTACACACGTTATTTTTCGTAAATTAATATCTCAAGCCTGAAAAAGCATAAAATAATACAAGAGACATATCGTTTCCAATCCGTTAACGAGCTGGAAAGGACAAGCGCTCAACAATCTTTTCATGTTTAGAGAGTCTGAAAAGAGCTTAAAGAGGACTCCACTTTGAGGAACGAGTGGTGTCTAGGATAAAAACTAGTTCCAGTGATGTTGGAACTTCTCAAAACATGTTGATTTATGTGAAGAGGCTAGCTAATAAGACCACTCATTGCAAGTGTTCCTAAAAAAGGCTAAAACAACCAAGTAAAAGGGTATGATTGGCCAAAGGGATGGTGGCGATGGGATGAAAACAACCAAGGCTCATTTGATGAAAAAGGCTGATAGAATGGCAACCACAAGGGCTAAAAGATGGAAATGGGTTCATTTTTACACAAGCTTGAAAGATAGGGAACTATTCTTGGATTCAGTTGCATGTTTACACAAGCTTGAAACAAAGAACTATGCTTGGATTCAATTTCATTTTTGCACAAGCTTAAAATGAAGAACTATGCTTGGGTTCAATTTCATTTTTACACAAGCTTGAAATGAAGAACTGTGCTGAGATTAGTTTACATGCCCCCAGCATGATGAAAGAGAGAGTCTCATGTTACCAGATGGAAGTTGTTGTGGTTAAGTAGGATGGTTATGCAACAACTTTTTGGCTTTGTCCAGATAGGGACAAAGGTGAATGGGGTGATTCCCTTCACATAACCTATAGGGAAACTTAACTTTACCACTAGGTGCATTCCCCCCAAGCTTCATTACATTCACCTAAGTCAAATACGCATGGCTATCATGGGGATGAAATGAAGGCTATTTGACGAGATCAAGTGAAATACTCGACTAGGACTTTATGAGATCTAATCAAGGACTCGACTTGGAACTTAGGACCTTGTTTTATTTTTTAATGAGCTTGACACAAGACAAGGAACTTTGCTCATATTCCTTGTTTCATTTTTTAACGAGCTTGACACAATACAAGGAACTATTCTCATACTCCTTGTTTCATTTTTAAACGAGATTGACACAAGACAAGGAACTCTCCTCATGGACCTATTTCATTTTTTAACGAGGTTGACACTGTAAAAGAACTATCCTCATGTGACCTGTTTCATTTTTTAATGAGGTTGACACAGTAAAAGAACTATCCTCGTAGACCTATTTCATTTTTTAACGAGGTTGACACAGTAAAAGAACTATCCTCATGTGACCTGTTTCATTTCTTAATGAGGTTGACATAGTAAAAGAACTATCCTCATGGGCCTTTTTCATTTTTCAATTAGGTTGACACAGTAAAAGAACTATCCTCATATCCTTGGTTTCATTTTTTAACGAGGTTGACACAAGACAAGGAACTCTCCTCATACCCTTGGTTTCATTTTTTAACGAGGTTGACACAAGACAAGGAACTCTCCTCATACCCTTTGTTTCATTTTTTAATGAGGTTGATACAAGACAAGGAAATATCCTCATGGTAGTTGTTTCATTTTTTAATGAGTTTGACATAGTAAAAGAACTATCCTCATGGGTGCTATTTCATTTTTTAATGAGGTTGACACAATAAAAGAACTATCCTTATGGGTATGTTTCATTTTTTAACGAGGTTGACACAGTAAAAGAACTATCCTCATAGATCTGTTTCATTTTTTAACGAGGTTGACACAGTAAAAGAACTATCCTCATGTCCTTGGATCACAATTCATAAGAGTTCATGAAGGAGAGATCTCGTTCCAATTCCCCCAATACATTATGTACAACATCACTGAATTGATTGTTAGTTGATGTAGGTATGGAACGGGTTGCCACATAATTAACCTGTGGCAGGGATGATACCAAGAAGTAAATTGTAATCTAAAGGGCATGGGATTACTGTCACATTCAGATAAATGATTTTTCCTCCCAAAGTAATAGGAAATTGAGGAAGGATCCCTAATGGTTGACTGGTTCCTCTATTAAAAGCCAACATATTTTGAGTAACTGACACACGTGGCGATGAACTGAGCGCTTGCGAAGCAGTTGAGGGAAGGATACTCACATATGCATCTTCATCTATAATAGTGCTAGATACAATCATATTACAAACCCGTACTATGATCTGGAAAGGCACATAAGAAGGAAGACGAAATCATACCAGTCGATTCCAATCAAAGGAAGTGACCAGACTACTTGGAGGGGGAAGCATATAAATGAGAGAATTATCCCCTTGATTTAAGAGAATGGGAGGATTTTACTCCTGTTTTGATGGAACAAGAGGATTGCCCCTAAGCTCATTAGAATTTGAAGAAACAGAAAGAAACTGAATGGTTTAATACTCACTCTCTTCGGGAAAGGTATGATTAGATGAAAGTGAAATTCAGTCAACTATTACCTTGACTTGTTGATTTGGGTCGGGTATAGACTCATATGATTCACTTTTAGAGAGAGTGGGTTTGTCTGATGGTTGATTTTGGTCAGTAACTAGTGAAGGATTAAGGGAGAGTTTCCTATAACCAGATGGAAGTCACTGCTGCGAAGGAGGACGATTATCCAACACTTTTTTGGCTTCATCCAAATAGGGACAAAGGTGAATGGGGTGATTCCCTTCACATAACCTATAGGGAAATTTAATTTTACCCTTATTTCCATGAAATTTACTACCACTAGTTGATGGTGTATCACCATCATCATCTCAAGAAGTTGATGACACAGGATGATGTGAACGAGAAGACCATTCTTCTAAGATATGAGGAATATTTTGAAGAAGATGGTCTCCTGCACATATTTTGAATGGATATGAAACTTTGTGAGGCTTGATGGATAGTTTCTCATTAGCTGTTGCATTCAAAGCAATGGTTGCTTGGTTGCCCCTCTATTGAATTTGCTTCTTCTTCTTGGCCACCTAGTTACTAATACCAATAATTTCACCAGGTGAGGAGGAAGAAGCGGAGGAAGAAACAACCGAGGAAGAAGGCAAAGGGTGAACTTTAGGATCAACTGGAGGTTAATTTTGTCCAGTTGGAGGTGTACTCGATTGCGGAGAAATCGCGACATTTTGAACCAAGGAGGTTGAAAACAACCATACTGGAAAGCCAATGGTAAATCCTGGAAGGGACAATGTAGCCATACATGGAGCACCAATATTTCCAAAAGGAGGAAAAGGACTAGGATTCCCATCAAAAGTAATTCCTTGATTGTTGGACTCCAAATTTGTCGCCATATGTTTCAACCTAAGATTAACTAAGGAGCGAGTGTGGAGGATGTTATCCGTGGTCAATTAATTTTATTTTAATCAAAGTAATATAACAAAACAAAAGAGGGATAATCTAGGAAAAATGTTTACCAAGCAACTGTGAACTACAAAATACCTCCTGGCGAACCGAGAAGTATGGGCAAGTAATCTCCCCAAACGTTGTGTTTGGTGTATCATAGTGTACAAGACGACCGACTCGGTTACCTAAGCATGGATAGAAACCTAGTGTTTTCCTCCCATATATACTCGAAAGTACGTGGAGGCCCAATCCATATAAGCGTTGTTTAATGCAAAACCGCACAGTGAGAGTATTCCATATACTTTATGTACTGTAACACCGCGCTATATACCCAAAGGTACATGGACGAGATACGATATACTCACGTATGTGGAATGAGGTATCACACTCGGGATGTATTGCAGACAAGTTAGCGACATCTGCTTTGTTTTACGATGCCGAAACACGTCTCTAGCCTAGAACCTCTAAATGTTTTTCGTTAAGTGACAATGCTCCATTAGGTAAATTCAGATAAATTTTAAGTTGATCTTCTTTATAATTTTCCTTTCAAGGTTCACCACGTGATGTATGTTTGCGATTCCTAAAATGCAACTAATATGATACGCATTATTTTCATTCAATTGAAAAATGAAAACCTTAGCTAGTAGGGACAGAGCAATCAGATCTTTGACAAAGAGCAAAGAGCACAACTAATGCAATTTCCTTAGCTATTCCTTTCAAGCATTCACAAACTACAATATGAACTATGCAAGTTTTTCTTTTCGATTTCCTTAATGTGAATATGATGAACAAAAAGGAAATATGCACATACAATCAATCAATCTTTAATAAGAATGAAGACTTTTACGGCAATTCTGTTTCGAAGGAAAAGAAGACTTTACGACACTTTCTTTCGAACAAAGATTAATAAAATATATTCTAACTTTGATTATAGACTAATAATGACAAAGAAACATTTAAGAAACATTAATAAATCAAGTCAAAGCAGGGCTAGACAAGGAGATAAAAAACTTGTTTTCTGAGACATGACATTCATTGATCAATCTACAAACAATCAAACAGAAGAAATTTGGCAAAAACTCAATCCAAAGGTGGGAATTTGACCTAAGGTGGATCAGTGCATGTCAAAGAGGGTCTAATTGCACTGCAGAGCATTGTCTCTCACTCAAGGGTGCTCTACAGAGCATTGTCCCTTGACCAAGCTTGCGCTGATTCTTGAGAGCCCACTCAAGAGTCATCTAACCTCAAATTTTGACCAAAATTCACTTCAACAAGGCTAAAATACAATCAATGAACACAAGTAAGGTTTGCAAGGATGTCCTAAGAGGTGGATAAGCTACTAGGCAAGAAGATATTTCCCCAGTATGGTCGGCAATTTGTTTTGGAGAATTTGGTATCTACCGATAAATACTAATTCCCTAGATGAGTAGTTATATCTAGAACAACAGTTTAATTGTTTTAAACTTTTCCTATAAGCAACAGATAAGACGAGAAGATAAGAATACCTACTTGTAGTTCTTCTTTCCTCTCATCTCCCTTGTATTGATCTTGTCGCTCCTTCCCACACTTAATATGCTTGAGAAGTACCCTGTAAACACAACAGAAAACAAAGAACTGATCAAAGCATACTATCTATTGAATATAAGTGAAAGGAATCAGATACTATTCACACATATAAGCATTATGAAACAATACAAACATATGGGAGAAAGGTTTAAACACTGTATTAGATAGAAGAAGGAATTACAACCACTGGTGTCTAATTCAAAGCCATTCCTCCAGCTTGGATCCCATCCACATCACATCAAAAGCATGAAAAACTTGTAGCATTACAATACTTGCTTCAAAGCCAAATCTCATAGCAGCATTATCTCCTTACAGTTCAACATAAACCAACCCCTAATCACTTAGATGAGTGGTCAATTAATAGGAAGATGAAGGAGTTTTTGTCATAAATGGTGGCATTGAATGGCCTTCCATACTTAGAATTAGTTCCATGGAGGAAGGGATGAGAGGAGAGGATGCACCTTAACTCATTCCTCATCCATTTTCGAGCTTATAGGAGTTGATAAGCGAGGGAACCTTCTAGATGACTCCAAAATATAAGAATATTCCCGAAATCCTATGTGAATTTCGCTCATTCTCACCCAATGCAGCTGAAAGGAAGCCTAAGTGCTCTGCAGAGCACCCTGGTAGTGGACTCAACTTCTCTGCATCGCACCTTAACAAGGGCTTACCTACACTAGTCCCTTTAGAGGCTATTTCTGGATGTCTTCAAGTCATGAAACTGTCTGGGAAGGAGGCATTCAAAGGGGTGACTTGTTTAGGGCATGAAGCAACTGAAATTAGGGTTTGATGAGCCCTAAAACACTAGTCTAGATGTTGGGATTGATGTGCCCAAATGGATTTGTAATAGCTGCCCCCTAAAGCATGAAGTCAGAAAAATGCCAATGTCGAATGAAATTATTTACGATGTAATGAGGAGGTATCAAAGTGGAATGTTCCTTAACTCGTATTTATATGCGTTAGAGGAGGGCTAATTAGCCTTTAGGATGACCTTGATTTTTGTGCCATTGTGGGTTTTTGCTTCAAAAATAAACTTTTCCATAAGAAAAATCCATGCTTCTAGGGAAAATTTTAGGCCTCTCTAAATGAGGAATATGGTCTAATGAAGGGAAATTATCCTCGAGCTACCACAATTATCGAACTCTTATAAACTTATAAAGGAAGCAAGAGAGAAATAACAAATTAACAAGGAAATTTTACCTATTTCACTTTAGCGAGTAAAACAAAGCATATGCAAAACAAATGAGAGATAGAAATGATAGTGTGCATTCCTATTTTACCCATTGTCAATCCAAATGCAGACCAATACTAACAAGTAATAGATTTATTCCCTTTTCTTATGAGGATCAAGTAATCTAAAATATGGACCTGGAGTTTATTACTTCCTTAAGTAGGTGAATGCCTTTAATAACACATTTAGAAATATAATTCGAATCTAATTCAATAGCACAAAAGATGATATAAAATCTCTAAGGTTTGTAGGTGGATCCAAAGTAACAATCAATATAGGGTTTAGATCTTATCATGTGTGCATGTGAAGTGATATCATTGACACAGATAAAAATTGGTAAGTTATCTCCAATATTATAATGGAACCATGTCATAAACAAACACACACAACTAAAATAAGCAATCCAATGCAAGTGTAACTACCTATGGTGACCTCAATTGAGGAAATTACCTCCTCATCAATAACCTTTTTTTGAATATACCTTTAATAAATAAAGTTTGAAATCAATTTCAAAGTAGGAACTAGGTAAAATACCTTAATAAAGCCACATGAAGTAGGAAAGGAACACCTAAGCTAAATGGAAGACAAGTTAACCATTGTAATATATTATAAGTTGTTTGAAGGTTAAAGTATACAACTCAACCAAGTAATATGAAGAGGATGGAAAGCAATAGCTATACCACATGAGAAGTATTAATTCAAAATGGTTTGGAATATTTGAGAGAATAAAATTTGGTCCATTTAAAAATGATCAAAGGAGCAAATGAAATAGAACAACAAATGCATAAATGGTTTCTCTAAATATTACACTAACCATTGGGTTGTGTGGTATTCCTAAGAGAATCATACCATAAGTTTATGACACCACATACTGTGGGAAGGTGGGTCATATTTGGAATTTATTGGAAGATATCCCCATTGTAGTACAAGAATCAAGAAACCATGAAAAAATAGGCATGGTATGTTTAAGTAAAGAAGTGATTCAATACATGTTCCAAAGCCACTTAAAGTAAAATTTGATTAAGTGTTTGCCTCAAAAATCATTTTCTAATATACTTAAATTGTTTGAGGAGCCATTGGAGGCTCTATAACTAATAAAGACAAAGACTAGTGCACAAATCCCCATAGGAATATAAATTATCAAATAGGGACCCAAATGAGTCCATAAAATCACCTATCCTAATAAAAAATATGATCAACGCAGATAAAATGAAGGGGGAAACCCCACCACAACAATAGACATAAAGTTAAAACACTACAATTATGCACCTAGATTAGGGAAAGTGACTCTAAAAGAGAGGCTTCTACATGTCATGATCCGTTGTTAGAATGGATAATATGACCTTGATGTGGTCTTAAGATAGGTCATGTATGGTGGATTCACTATACAATCCTACTTACCAACTTATAAAAGGGTAAGTGTATGGCTAATATGAATTAAAAAAATACACACATTACAATACCAATATTTCTCAAGGTGCAACCATGTTATCCATTTTCCCTATTCATTCCTTGTATACATTCTAAGATATCCTTCCAAGAAATTTTAACCACCTTTATTTTCCAATCTATTTGATGATGACTAGAAATACTTATATACAAGTGTCTCTTGATAATTTGAAAAGTTCATTCTGTTATAGCTCCAAATACCACCTTATGTATTTGTGATGTTTGGTTTATGGCCTAGGGCAACACCACCATCCAAACTTGATCCAAATATTCAAAAAAATAGTGTTTTACTCCTTGTATGCGACTTTTCCCTGTATTAAACGCATGTACATGCGGGTCAGTCTATACCCAACCCGCGTATATGTCTTAAAACACTTAAAAAAATTAAATTTCCTAAATTATGGGCAGAGATCATGGGTTTTACCTATTGATTACCTATTAGTGCCCATGGCCCAACTGTTCCCCAACTAAAAAACTACTTTGGGAGAAGTATAAAAAGACTTCAATGGGAAGGCCTTGAGGAGGAGAGAAAATAGAGAATTACTCTGCTGAGATTATCCCCTGATCAAGTCTGAAGATCCCTAAGCTTCAAGCACTTCCCCAAGTTTAGGAAACCCTTGTTTCCTTGAGAGTTGATATCCTTTCACTTGTGGGAGATATCCTTGTGTTGGTGATGGAAGGAGCCTTTTGAAGACCAGGACTGGATGAACCTAGAGGACGGTTCCGCTTGGAGCCGCAAGAGGAAGACTCAGGTGAACAAGTTGTGTGCCTTTGAATTGGTTGTTTTGCAGGTTCAAATATCATGAGGAGTTACAGAGGGTTTGAACCCTGGCTGGAACTACCCGAATAAAGGACCCCCGGGTATGTACATCCTCACATAGTTTTCTCATTTAAGCATTTTTCCTGAGTTATTTGCTTGTTTCTTGTTGTGGATTACTCTTGCTCTGTTAGGGTTCTGACCCAAAACCCTAGGGAACTTTATCCCTTAATAGAATTGGTGACTCCATTGGGGACAACAATCTTGTTGCTCCTAGTTTGGGTTATTTTATGCCAATCAAGGCTTAGCTTTCAGTTTGCTTGTTGTGATTGTATTGTCTGCTCCTGTAAGAACTCAGACTTCAAGTCTGATCCTTTTCATCAGGCCTCATTTTTGTTTTTTCTTGTAAACTTTTATAAACGACTTTTGTCAGGTTACAGAAGCATATACACAAAAGTTTCACTAAATTGAACTCGTGTATACGCAGGTTTCTTTTGGCTGAAACGCGTGCACACGCAGCTGTGTAGAGACACATTCGCGTATACATTTGTTTTGCATGATTTTTTCAAGTCTTGTTATCTGGGAAGATTTGTTTCTTGGCTTGTGTGCTTCCTGAGTGGTCAGTTTCTACTTTCAAATTTTAGTTTTTTAGCGAGCCTACTGTTTCGAGTTCTTTCTTGCTTTAAAGAGTTTTTGGTCTCGGTTTGCTTTATAGTGAGTGTTATCATTTGTGTTTGAACACACAAGGCTTATTTTAGAGGCTCTTGATTGTTATGGTTTTCCAGAACAAAAGATTGCTTGCAATCATTGTGTCATACTTCATTTTTATGGTTTTCTTGCTTTGCTTTCCGTTAAGGTTGTGGTCATTCACTTCTTCTTTCTTTTCGAAAGTTGTTGTTGAAAAATTTGAAAGTGTGTTTTTCCTAATTTCTTGATCAGTTTCTTTAACCTCTTTCTGCTGCTTTTGGGATCATTTAGTGCATCTTGAAACATCTATTTTGTTAAGTTTTCATTCGTGTTGAATTGACAACTTGCAAAGTTTCTTGGTGACTTGCTTTTGATCTTTGAGTCTTTGGTAGCATTTTGTGTACTTTTGAAAATTTGATTTTATTGCTTTTTTGAAAAGGTCCAAGGTCACTCTAAATTGTCAAACATAGAAGTCTGAAGAGAGAGTGAAAATCCAATAGTGTTAGGGAGACCGGGAAAGCTCCGTGACTAGGAATTAAGCACGAGGGTTTTTGAAGATAAGGATGAGAGATACCCCGTCTCTTACTTGTCAGATCTTACCTCAGGATTGTTCCACCCGACTTCTAATATGAGTTGGTATCTTTAGTTTCCTATCCTAGGGATCTACACAGGTGGCTTTGGAGGGGAATCCTGTGGCACCTGAGGTTGACATTGCATCACTTTCAGCGGTACTTCTGGAGGGCACCCTTGCAAAGCTTGGGCGCTTGCACCGGAAAAGGCTATTTTTTGGAGGTTAGCGTAACTTCATCTGATAGCTTCACTAGTAGACCTGGGGCGTAATTACCCCAGTTTATTTTTGGAAGGCCCTTCTTATTCACTTTCTTGTATTTTTGTGTGTGGTCCTAATCACCCGAAGCGAAAATACTTGGAAGTTGTTTGATTGTTGAATTCTTTAAGGGACATTTTTTGTGTGTGTTCTGTGCTCCTAGTCAGCCTAGCTTTCAATTTCTTGACTATTTAAGTAGATCTTATTAAATAATTCAAAGTGGTTGACCAATCACTTAGACGCTCTCACAAACTTCGTGGGCTTTCACCTGCAAATCCAGAACCTTCTTCTAGAAGGCGTAGGAGCGATACTGCCAGTGGGTTTCACCCAGTGGCAGCCGATGCATCGGGGATTAATCCATCGCTTGGGGTCACTAGTGTACAAGATAATAATTTGGAATTATGTTTGTTTGATCAAACATTTAAAATAAATTTAAAATTAAGAAATAATAATTATTAAAATAAGTTTGAATTAGTTTTGATAGATTTAAATATAGTGATTTACCATCCCTGGTATTACATAAACCATGGTATTTGTCTATCCATATTTAAAATAAATCTAAACAAGTAAATAAATATTTGCTAAAATATCAATTAGAAATTTATTGCTAATCCATAAAAATATTAACATATAATCAATAAAAATATTAACATATATTGATTCAAACCGACGTCACCCTTTATTAATCAACCAAAAGTATAGCCGTTAAAAAGGTGAATTTGAACCTATATATATTGAAACCATTGCACTCTTCTTTTTCAAAGTTAAATGAAACCAAATTGAATGGGATATCAATTTTTGGAACGAGGACAAACAAAATTTTTGGAGCGAAGGAGCGAGACTCATTTGGATACGGATCGAGTAATTTGTAATTTTTTCGAAGGGTTTAGAAAACTATTTTGGTCACAGCGCAAAGGGAAAGGGTTTCAGTTTAATTCCAAAATATTTTCGAAAATCGAGTTAAAGATGACCAGTATGAAGGAAGAAGAACAGATAAATGATAACAAGCCTGAAAATGACAGGCGCATAGTCAAAGGACTCACGAATATTGGTAATACTTGCTTCTTCAACTCCGTTATGCAGAATTTGCTTGCAGTGGATTTGTTTCGTGATCATTTCATGAAACCCGCACAGTTTCCCGAAGGTCCAATCACTTCAGCTCTGAGAAAGCTGTATGTTGAAACAAGTACAGGTGGATCGAAGCAAGCAGATGATGATGATGATGATGTTTTTACATGGTGGAGCAAAGGAAATGAGACCGTCAATCCCGAGTTTCTTTTTAGTGCTATTTGTGCCAAGGTTCCGCAGTTTAGGGGATTGACGCAACAGGACAGCCATGAGTTTCTCAGATGTTTACTTGACAACTTGCACACTGAAGAATTAGTGAGTTTAAGCAACTCGAAGTCCACTAATTCTGGAGATGGAGAGGCCGCTGAGGGCAACAGCGATGAGTGTTCAAACCAGAGGAATAATGCAACTTTGGTGGATCGTGTGTTTCAAGGTCAGCTGTGTAGCACAATTTGCTGTTCAAAATGTGGTTACTGTTCGGTGACACACGAACCATTTTATGATTTGTCATTGTCGCTTCCAAGAAAACCAGAGTCCATGAATGCCTCATTGCCTAACCAAAATGACCCATCATCTGTTTTTGGTTTGCTGGGCGGTCGTGCGTTTTCCCTTCCTTACAAAAAAGGGGATTCTGTTGCTGGCGACGAGGCTGAGGTAACACAAACGTTTGCAGAATTGAACGCTGAAAACGAATTAGATGTCAGTTCCTCATCAATTGGAGACCTTTATTCACATGATGATATTTGGCGTCCTTTTGATAATGATGAAAAAGCAGCAGCAGAAAGCTCTGTAGTTGAGGGAAACAATATAGATGTTTGTGAATCAGAGAGCCCTTTGTATGGTCAAAACGAAGGAAATACTCTGTTTGAGTTTATGCCTGTAACTACTGAAACCCTGGAAGATATGAAGCCCGCAGTTATTCGAATTTCTGTTGAAGGCTGCTTGGAGGAGTTCACCAGGTCAGAAACCCTAAGTGGAGAGAATGGATGGAGATGTCCAAATTGTGCTTCTAAGCTTGTTAATGGGTTTGACAATCTGGAAAATGCGACAGCAAAGGCAGAGCAGGGCGTGGGATTTAATGGCAGGGTGAATGCAGAATCAGTACATGATTCATCTGCACAGGGGGGTTCATGCAGTGATGAAGAGGGTCATTCCAATAAAGATGTTTTAAGAATTTTTGGTGTTGAAGAGAAGTCAGAAATTGATGGTATCAATTATGCTGAAAGGTTTGCATCCACAAGCCTAGAGGAAGAAGGTGGCAGAATATCTGAAAATTTGGGAAAATGGGATTTGGAGTCCCAAAACCTTACATCAAGTGAAGAAGGACATAGACTGAAGAAAAAAAGATTAGAGACAACAGAGAATGAAGCCAAAATTAATGGCATATCACAGGAAGCAACCAAAAGATACCTCATCGGAAAGGCTCCTCCTATTCTAACCATCCATTTAAAAAGGTTCGAGCATGACTTATTTGGCAGATTAAAGAAGTTGAGTGATCATGTTGCCTTTCAAGAGACTCTCGATCTCAGGCCCTATATGGACTCCAGGTAATTACCAACCTTTTAAAGCATGTTTGTTATATATTGCTCTTTCTCTATTTTCTATGTTACAGTTGACAGCATAGTTTTGGCTCATTCTGGTTGACTCTAGTGGATTTTCACTTCCCTCTTAGTTCTCTGTTTAGTCACTTTACAATGTGAACAGAAGTATGATATGTAACCGTACCGTATTTGTTTTCGTGTAGCTCTCCTGACAAAGATGACTGTTTTTACCGATTAATTGGAGTGGTTGAGCATCAAGGCACTATGGGAAGTGGTCATTATGTTGCATATGTCAGAGGCGATCAAGATGGCTCTGTCTGGCAATGGCTTAATATCAGTGATTCTCTTGTCAGGAAGGTATCCTGGAGAGAAGTTCTCGGTAGTGAGGCTTATATACTGTTTTATGAGAAGTATAAATTGTAAGGAATTACAGAAAATATTGCAAAGAAGATTGTTGTGAGGAAGGTATCCTCGACAGTTCTCGGTACTCAGGCTTGCTTACGGTTTTATGAGAAAGTATAAATTATGAGGAGTTACAGGAAATATTATAGAGATGAATGTTCTTAATTATCTTGGGGATTTGTTATTAGAATACCATATTTTAGTTAAATGCTTTTTCTATTGGAAATTGGTTTCTTTACATTGTTGTGAGGAAGGTATCCTCGAGAGTTCTCGGTACTCAGGCTTACTTATGGTTTTATGAGAAAGTATAAATTATGAGGAGTTACAGGAAATATTATAGAGATGAATGTTCTTAATTATCTTGGGGATTTGTTATTAGAATACCATATCTTAGTTAAATGCTTTTTCTATTGGAAATTGGTTTTGTGTTATTAATATTGTACCTCATGAGTGATATATAAAAAATATACTACTTAAACATCTAGCAAGTGCAACCCAATAAATAGTTATTTGCAATAATAAGATTCATCTCCTTATTTTCACTATTCTAAATATGAAAATCCAATTAAAAATCTTGATTGTAGGTAAAGAGATTGACCTAAAAGAAAACATCAACTACTCATTTCATTAATGTTAGTCTTTGTTCACTCATTAATTGTGCAAGAGCAAACAAAAAGGAATCCTACAAGTTTTGAATGGTTGACTAACAATTTCTAGATCAATATAATAAGGCAAGTCAACATCTCAAGAAATGTTGGACACATACTCCCTTGATTGCTGGTCATGAGGGGCAAACTTATTGGTATCAAAGAGTGGGTAAATTTGAAATTTGAGGTGAAATTTTGATTTGTGTTATTTAAACTGGTTTTTTGACTGTATATATGGATTCAACACCTTAAAACCCTAGGGCACAATTAACCCTAGGGCACTTCAATTGTGTAGGGGTTACTCATCAAGCACTTGATTTCAATAAATTCCTCCTAGATTACTGAAAACTCAATAATCTATTATACAACTTTTTAAGAATAAGCAAAAATATTTTTCTACTTTCAATATATCAAATTTATTAAGCTTTTGAACTTGTCTCGTAGTTAGATAGTAATGTACATAAAGTCATGCAATTTAATATTATTGCTGCTAATACTAATTATTCCTCTACATGGTTAGTATTATACTTAAATTATTTAAGTCATTAATATTTTTTTGGACATAAATTTCTTAAAATTATATGTTTTTTAATTTGAATTATTCATATTTTATTTATAATAAATTCCTATATATGTAATGTTTTATATTTGATATCTAATTAGGTTAGAAATGAGAATGACATTTTAATAGTTTAATAGTTGAGTACATCATGTTAATTTTCACAACTTAAGGCGATAAGTAGGATAGTTTTCCCAACCACCTAAAATAAACTCAATGAACCAAAATTAACTTATTAATTGAAAATCAAATTTAGCAGGCGCAATAGTTGCATGATGAAATAGACGAACTGTGTTTTTATCATGGCTGCGTAGAGGAAGTGCCTACAGCTAGAGGACTTGGGGTTGGTTTTGGTACTAGTGGATCTACATTTAACTCAACATGATGTTCAGCTACTGCCTCCATATGTAAATCCAAATGAATACCACTATCCTCATTAGAATCAAAGTCAACTAGATGACTCCCCATTACCCAATCTGATGTTGGATCAATATCTTCCAAAACAATGGGATTTGCATCAAGTCTTTTGTTCAATGATTGGTTCTGTCTTACAATCCTCTCATCTACTTCCCTTCAATCCTAGCTAGGTTCTTGCCAAAGGTACCTGTGTCTCTGCTGAAACAAGTGATATGTTGGTGTATCTCCAACTAGTCACTCTCCTTAGGGACCATGCGGTCAATGCAGTCGATCAATCCTTCTCTAACCTCCCTAGTCAAAGCTTCTGCCTCTAGAGCTTTATAATGATACCTTGGGTTCAGAAAATACCTAGCTGCATGTATAGGGCGATGGAATTGATTGTTCCATCTTTGATCAATGATTTCCCAAATGGACCCATACTTAGCCACTCTATCCTTGTATGTTGCCTTTATTTGCTCCTAAATGAAGCCCATATCCAATCTTTCCCCATCCACCAACCACAACACCTTAACTAGTGGCTCAACAACCTTCACAATCTCTGATATTTTTTTTCCAAAATATTTCTTCATTAACTCCCTTTCTCACATCTTTTCCATTCTGTCTGCAAGACCATTGACATTCCTTCCATTCATCACAGGAAAACACCCTTTGTAAGTTTCTATGTTGGGAAAGCAAATCTATTGATGGCAGACCTAATAATATCCTTGCCCCTTGTGTTTTCTCCTCAGGTTCAAAATCCATGAGTGATTGTAGATATTTTATGCTTTTGGCATGCTCTACTACATTCTTGATCCAATTTATTTTACCAATATCCTCAAGCATGAAGTCTATGCAATGTGCAGTACATGGGGTCCAAAAGATGGTTTTGTGTTTTTCCTATTAACATTTTACCAACAAGAACATAGTTAGAGGCATTATTTGTAATGATTTGAACAACATTAGCCACCCCCAACTCTTCCAAAACTTCATCCAAAAATTGAAACAAGTGTGCATCTTTCACCCTACCAGATGCATCAACTGATTTTAGAAACATGGTTCCCTGTGGGAAAAAAATAAGAAATTTTATGATGGTACGATTCCTTTGATTAGTCCATCCATCTGACATCATGGTACATCCTATTTTTGCCCATGAGCTTTTGAAAATTTTCAAATATTCAGCAGTGAACAAAACCTCTTTTTGCAAAAGAGATCCCCTTAACTCATGCATAATATGGCCTTTGAAGCCCTTTCCAGCAACAAATATGGCATCAAACATAGGTTCATAATATGGTGAACGAGAAGCATTGAAGGGGATATCAACATCATACAACCATCTATTTCATTTGGCCTAGCTTTCTCTTCCTCAAACTTCTCAATTTTTTCTATCCACTCCTTCGTAATATCCCCAATTTGTTTTGTTGATGTTGCACATGGAGCAACTTGGCCTCTAATACCAGCCAAGTGTTATTTCAGCCTATGAATGCCCCCTCCACCTCCCTTAAATTAGCCAATTTAATTAAGTCCTTCATGTAAATCAAATTGTAGGGTACTAGAAACTTCAGTGCCACTAAAAATAAGCAGGAGATCCTTTATAATAACTCAATTATATTCAATCATTATAAGTCAATATTATGAATACTGTAGATTACCATAGATTATAATGAATACTGTGAGTTAATACCATAGATGACCATAAATTATTATAAATATTATGGGTCAATACTATAATTTATTATAAACTAAGAACTCAAAAACCACCATTAATATGTAAAAAAATTTATAAAAATAATATTTTGTTTTTTTGGACCAAATTAATGTGTTTACATGAAAAGTTAGAAGAATTGTTTGCACCTCCAGAGATTTGATCTCTCTAAGAGCTTGATAGATCCAAAATTAAGATGGATATAGGCTAGTTTAATTATTAATAATTATAATATAATAATTTATTTTTTATTTTTATTTTTATATAATTTCCTTGAGTCCAATAAAATGTCTATACTATATTATATTATATATATATAATATAATATTATATATCTATATAATCTTTTGATTGTGTGAAACGAGAGGATGGTTTTTGGACATAAGCCATGGTTATGTAACAAAAACTAATATATCCATGGTAAACGTAAGGTGAATATCCATGGTTAAAAAGCCTTTTATATTGCAGGTATTAAGTTTTTATATGCATATTAATGAAATTTAAATATGGTTATAAAATTATATTTAATGAGATAGAGGTTATATATATCTCAAAAATTAATTATGTTTTTTTTTTTACTTTAAATTTAATTAAAAAATATTATAAATTAAATTCAAATAAAATATTAATGAAGCATTTTGATTGTGAAATGAACCATGGTTTTTGGGCATGTGGTATTGGTGAACCATGGTATTGTAACAAACCCTATTTACAACTAACAATATCTATGGTAAAATTGGCATGAATATATTCAAATAAAATATTAATGAAATGTTTTGATTGTGAAATGAGCCATGGTTTTTGGGCATGTGGGATTGATGAACCATGGAATTGATCCATGGTATTGTAACAAAGCCTATTTACAATTAATAATATCTATGGTAAAATTGGCATGAATATCTATGGCTAAAAATATTGTTATATGATAAGTTTATTGTAAGTATTAAAGTTTTTGTGTTTATTAATTAAATTTAAATATGTTTATAGAATGATTATTTTAATTTATAAGGTAAATGGGTCTTATCTTATAGCTATTATTTATAAGTTATATATTTTAATTTGATATGTATATTATTATTTTATTTTATCTAAAAAGTTATTCGTAGACAAAATTGCAATGTAACAAATTGAATTTTATTATTTTTAATATTTGTAGGGAAACCACAACACTACGTTGTCTATGACTTTTGATGAAAATTTTGAATGAAGTAATTATCATGATACTTTTGACAAATTAATCTTGAAAATAATTAAATCTATTGTGAGCCCCCTCTCTATCCTATGTAAAGGCTTTAGTGTAGAGCTTTGGTTGTGCACAATGAAAACTCTGCACTAATAATATTAACATTAACTGGAGATGTAAATGAGCTTAGTGAAAGCAATGCACTAATAATATTAATTGGAGATTTGTTAAGCCCCAATCTCGCCCCCTAGCATATGTAAAGGACCCGCATCCACATGAGTTTTGACATTGTTGGGTAGAGTGGTAGCATAATAGTAGAGCACTCACCAATGGAATGACCATTCACAAAATTAGTTTATTATTATTATTTTTAAATAAATTGTCATGGATTGTCAATTACCACCTACCCTAGGTAAAGGACCCTCAACTACATCAGTTTTGACATCTTTGGGTAGAGTAGTAGCAAATAGTGTCAGTAGTAGAACACTCACCGATGGGATGACCACTTAGAAAATTAGTTTATTATTATTATTTTTAAATGGATTGTCATGGATTGCCAATTACCGAAAATAAGATGCCTCCATAACAGGAATTATGTCCGTTTAAAACTCATTGAGCCAATCTAAAATTAGAAATAAGATTTCCACAAAATTAGAAAATTATTTTTTAATTTACTAAAAATAGAAATATTCAACATTTTCCTTAAACTTTAGTTAAAATTACAAATAAAATAAAATAATATAAAATCAATACTAATCAATACACTTTGATTGGAAAAAAATACTATAATCTCTCGCAACATAAAAACTAATAACCATTAAATTATAAAAATATAAATTTTATAAATCATTTCATAACTACCCATTATATGAAAAAATAATTTTTATTACCCATTTACATGGAGGATATGAAAATGAATATATTTAAGAGCTTTAATCCATACAATCATAAACCTAAAAATCAATAACAAAATAAATTATAGGGAGACCATTTTCGTGGATTATTTCATTTACGTGGATTATGTATAATTATATTTTTTTATTATATAATATTGAGATAAAATATATTTGATTATTTATCTATATATATTATTAAAATATTTGAGAATTATAGAAAGAGTTTTAATATTGTAGGGATGAGATATAAACTCACGAAACTCTTCTACGGTGAAAAATATAAGGTGAATTTCAAAGGAGGCATAATATATATTGATTTTTCACTTATTTATATTGTTATAAAAATATAAGGTGAATTTAAAAGGAGGCATAATTTTTATTAATTTTTCACTTATTTATATTGTTATAATTTTTTTGGTTGAAGTAAGAGTCGGTCTTTCTATTTACTTGAAGCTAAAAAATAAGTTACATAATCAGTCTTTTTATTTACTTGAAGCTAAAAAATAGGTTACATAGAATACAACAAACCCAGAGGAGAAGAGGAACATAGTCCTAACTAGCACCCTAAGCTTCGGGTACTGAGCCAACGACTCAAGATCTGGGCCAAGGGCCCACAAAACAAAACAAACTGCCTCAATCGATCAATCTGTCATCCGAGATCTAATGGGTGAGGATCAATATTAGAATGAAAACCTATAAATTCGAAAAGTCTTTAAGCGGATCCACCGAGGAAATAGAGACCGCAGTAAAAGGATTTCAGGTCCGCTAGGGGGATAACCCTCGAGCAAGTAGTCCGCCCAAATTCCACCGATCCCAATCTTTTGGAGAAACGAGCAAGGAAGATAATCCAGACTTGCCAACTTGCACCCCAAACTTTAGTCATTGATATGCTTCTATTAGATCCTATAAAGCCATATCGGGCTGAAAAGAAGGATGAGGAATACCCGCTCAATAAAGGCGGTTTTCTCTCTCCTCCTTAAGCCACGTGTTGAACAGTTAATGGCATCAGGTGCATTTCTCTTAAACCACTTTGGGTATTGAGGATGCCCAAAAACCACTTTAGCTGTAGCAAAACTCTTTTTACATGGTTTAGCCTCATGCACTTCCCCCACTACCATCCATCTAGCTGAGAGACCCATTTGTGCAATTTTCCACGCAACTTTGATAAGGTTGCTACTATATCTCCTAACTGCTCGCTCTTGAACCAAGCTCCCAGCAAAGCCAATGAGAAGGCGAACTGTAGTATATTCAATTTTATGCAAATCCTCATGCTATTAGTTACAACCTGCATGAGAGCCCTGGGTTTGTAGAGTTCTAGGTAGATATTCCGGTCAAAGGACCAAATATTCTTTTCATATATATCCCTAGACTACTGCTTCATGTAGATTGTAAATCAACTGTTTCCATAATTCTACAACTTGTTAGAATCCCTTGTTCTGATAGAGCTCCCGGTCCATCTTCGCCTATCTTAGACACTCATCCCTCAATCTGCCCTGGGGGACCTCTATCCATTTATATTTATCATCGTTTTCAGCACAGAGTGCTCCTTCATTAGCTAAAATGTCCGCTAATTTGTTGGTTGTTCGGCGCACATGCGTGAAACACAGGGTTCTCATGTGCTGTAGGTGGGATTGGATCCTTTGATAAACTTGAAGATGCCTCCAATGTCTCGACACTTTTTTCAGAGCAGAACCATAACAAATTTTCTTGACCAAATCAATAATCAACTCAGAGTCCACTTCAATTATAATGTTATGAAGATTTGAGTCCCTTAGGATTTCTAAGCATTGCTCAAGGGCCATGAGCTCAGCCATATTGTTTGTGGCTTTCCCGAAATTACTATGAAAAATGATTTCCCCAAATTACTATGAAAAATGATTTTCATACAACCCTTCTCATCCCTTATCACTCTTCCATAACCATCCATGCCTGGGTTTCCTTTTGAGGCCCCATTTATGTTGCAGTTCCTAAAACCTTGAGGGGGAGGTTTCCAGAAGTCTTTATCAGCAATAATATGATTTGTATTTTTGTTATTGCCTTGAGGAATAAGCCCCAACAGACCCATCTATAGTAGTATTTGCACATCAGTATCTAAAAGGTGATTCTTAGGGGGTTTTTTAATGAGGGTTCCTACCATCTCCTTAAGTTGTCTTAAATTTTGTTCCATGATGCACTGGGAAGAACCCTTTTCTGTTTTTGAATATTCTGTTGTTGCGTTCTTTCCAGACATCCCATATTAGGAAGCTTGGAGCTAAAGCCTAAGCTTTATTGACTGTTTCATAATCAAAGAAATTTTTTCTCCACCTTTTTAAGCTGCTGGTGATGCTGCCCATAACCCTATTTGTTTGTCTGAAAAATGAAGCAATCCCATTCTACAATGTGGAAGTGAATGGGTAGAGATTGAGATGGTGATCCATAGTTTCTTCTTGTGATTCACATAGCTGGCATTTGGATGGACCAGATACACCTCTTTTTTGGAGGTTTTCCCAGGTAAGAATTTTCTTATGCTGCACTAACCACATGAACAGTTTGATTTTCATCCATCCTTGGTTTTGCCATAGGTCCTTCCATACCCAATCAGTGTTTGTAAAGTCAAGTGGCAAGGGCTATGCATTTGGCCTCTTTGAGGTTAAAGGTGCCTTCACTGTTATTGCCCCATCTCAGCTGGTCTGAATCTGTTGATACCACAATCTTCCTTTGTTCCAAGATGGCTGTTAGAGCTTCTTCCCGTGCCTTCAAGGGGGAGTTATCCCTATAAACCATTTTCTTCCATATCCTCCATTTTCCTCCGCCATTTGCCTGATCCTAGAATTCATTTACTTTGAGTAACCTCTTGTTATCAGTATCGTTCTTGATTTCTATACAACCCTTCTCATCCCTTATCACTCCATAACCAGCCATGCCTGGGTTTCCTTTTGAGGCCCCATCTATGTTGCATTTCCTAAAACCTTGAGGGGGAGGTTTCCAAAAGTCTTTATCAACAATAATATGATTTGTATTTTTGCTATTTCCCTGAGGAATAAGCCCCTGTAGACCCAACTTTAGTAGTATTTGCACATCAGTATATGAAGGGTGATTCTCAAGGTGTTTTTTCATGAGGGTTCCTACCGTCTCCTTGAGCTGTCTTAAATTCTGTTCCATGATGCATTGGGAAGAAACTTTTTTGTTTTTGAATATTCTATTGTTGTATTCTGTCCAGACATCCCAAATTAGGAAGCTTGGAGCTAAAGCCTAAGCTTTACTGACTGTTTCATAATCAAAGAAATTTTTTCTCCACTTTTTTAAGGTGTTGGTGATGTTGCCCATAACCTTGTTTGTTTGTCTGAAAATTGAAGCAATCCCATTCCACAATGTGGAAGAGAATGGGCAGAGAATGAGAAGGTGATCCATAGTTTCTTCTTGTGATTCACATAGCTGGCATTTGGATGGACCAGATACACCTCTTTTCTGGAGGTTTTGCCAGGTAAGAAATTTATTATGCTGCACTAACCACATGAGCAGTTTGATTTTCATCCAGCCTTGGGTTTGTAAAGTCAAGTACAAGGGCTATGTATTTGGCCTCTTTGAGGTTAAAGGTGCCTTCACTGTTATTGCCCCATCTCAGCTGGTTTGAATCTACTAATACCAGGATCTTCCTTTGTTCTAGGATGGCTGTTAGAGCTTCTTCATGTGCCTTCAAGGGGGAGTTATCCCTATAAACCAGTTTCTTCCATATCCTCCATTTTCCTCCACTATTTTTCTGATCCCAGAATTCATTTACTCTGAGTAACCTCTTGTTATTAGTATCGTTCTTGAGATTTGCAAATTCTTCTCTTAACAGTTTAGGTTCCTGTTGCCACTTATCTTCCCAAAACCATGCAAGGTTTCCATCTCTAATTTCCTAGAAACTATATTTTTGCACAACGGTTCTGTTCTAGATGTGGGAGCCTTTGATGATCCCAGACATTCTAATGTGATCCATGTCTTACTAATTGTTTGCATATTTTTGCTTCCAAATTTGAGCCCAAGGGGAAGCTGAATCTTTTAGCCATCTCCACCATAGTTTTGCCCCAAAAACTTTGTTTAGCATCTCAGGATCATCGAGTCCCAAACCTCCATGTGTCTTAGGTTTACAGATATTTTCCCAGGCTACCAAGGCCCATTTTTTTTTTCTCTTTCCCTTTACCCCAAAGAAAATCTCTTTGGATATTTCTGCATAGTTGCATGACTCCTTTAAGAGTTGGAAGGGCTGAAAACATAAAGATGGGGACAATTTGTAGGACAACTTTTGTGAGCACTAGCTGTCCTACTAAGTTCAAAGACCTACTTGTCCATTTTCGTGTTTTTTCCTATAGCTTATTAATCACAGGCTCCCAGATTGTCTTTCTCATAGGTTTGTCTGTTAGCGGTACTCCCAAATATTTGGATGGTAGCAATTCTCTTTGAAAGCCTGGAATTATGGATATATTTCTCTGAATAGCAATGTTAGTGTTAAAAAAGAAAATCCTTTGATTTGGAGAGTCTTACCTCTGTGCCCGCAACCATTACAAAGTCTTTCAGGATTTGTTTGTAGGCTAGAGCTTCCATGACCATAGGTATGCCCAGTAGCATAGTATCATCCACAAATGGTTGATGGGTCAAAGCATTTATGTTCTTAGTGAGTTTGAGACCCTGGATTTTGCCTTCTACTTTGGCAGACTTGATAGCTAGGCGTAGCCCTTTCATCATGAGAATAAAGAGGAAGGGTGAGAGAGGATCTCGTCTAAGACCTCTCCTAGGATTAAAGGGCTTGGATGGAGAACCATTTAATAGGATTGAAAAACTAGAGGTAGTTACAAGGGCCATTACCCATCTTACCCAGTTATGGTCAAATCCATATGCTAAGAGAACTTTCCTTATGTAGGCCCAATTTATCTTATCATAAGCCTTTTCTAGGTCAAGTTGCATAATCATTCCCGCCTGCCTATTGCTTATAAGAGAGTGAACCACCTCATGAGCTAGAATGATATTGTTGAGAATTTGTCTGCCTTCCACATACCCAGTTTGGATAATCAACTCAGAGTCTACTTCAATTATAATGTTATGAAGATTTGAGTCCCTCAGGATTTCTAAGCATTGCTCAAGGGCCATGAGATCAACCATATTGTTTGTGGCTTTCCCCAAATCACTATGAAAAATGATTTCTATACAACCCTTCTCATCCCTTATCACTCCTCCATAACCAACCATGCTTGGGTTTCCTTTTGAGGCCCCATCTATGTTGCATTTCCTAAAACCTTGAGGGGGAGGTTTCCAGAAGTCTTTATCAACAATAATATGATTTGTATTTTTGTTGTTGCCCTGAGGAATAAGCCCCTGCAGACCCAACTTTAGTAGTATTTGCACGTCAGTGTCTGAAGGGTGATTCTCAGGGGGTTTTTTAATGAGGGTTCCTACCGTCTCCTTGAGCTATCTTAAAATATGTTCTATGATGCACTGGGAAGAACCTTTTCTATTTTTGAATATTCTGTTATTGTGTTCTTTCCAGACATCCCATATTAGGAAGCTTGGAGCTAAAGCCCAAGCTTTATTGACTATTTCATATTTAGAGAAATTTTTTCTCCACTTTTTAAGGTGCTGGTGATGCTACCCATAACCCTGTTTATTTGTCTGAAAATTGAAGCAATCCCATTCCACAATGTGGAAGTGAATAGGCAGAGATTGAGAAGGTGATCCATAGTTTCTTCTTGTGATTCACATAGCTGGGATTTGGATGGACCAGATACACCTCTTTTCTAGAGGTTTTCCTAGGTAAGAATTTTCTTATGCTGCACTAACCACATGAACAGTTTGATTTTCATCCAGCCTTGGTTTTTCCATAGGTCCTTCCATACCCAATTAGAGTTTGTAAAGTCAAGCCCAAGGGTTATGCATTTGGCCTCTTTGAGGTTAAAGGTGCCTTCACTGTTATTGCCCCATCTCAGCTGGTCTGAATCTACTGATGCCACGATATTTCTTTGTTCCAAGATGGCTGTTAGATCTTCTTCCTGTACCTTCAAGGGGGAGTTATCCCTATAAACCAGTTTCTTCCATATCCTCCATTTTCCTTTGCTATTTGCCTGATCCCAGAATTCATTTACTCTGAGTAACCTCTTGTTTCTTGAGATTTTCAAATTCTTCTCTTAACAGTTTAGGTTCCTGTTGCCACTTATCTTCCCAAAACCATGCAAGCTTTCCATCTCTAATTTCCTAGAAACTATATTTTTTCACAATGGCTCTGTTCTCCCAAGATTTGTTCCAGATGTGGGAGCCTTTGATGATCCCAGACATTCTAATGTCATCCCTGTCTTGCCAATTGTTTGCATATTTATGTTTCCAAATTTGAGCCCAAGGGGAAGCTGAATCTTTTAGCCATCTCCACCATAGTTTTTCCTCCAAAACTTTGTTTAGCATCTTAGGATCATCGAGTCCCAAACCTCCATGTGTCTTAGGTTTACAGATCTTTTCCCAGGCTACCAAGGCCCTTTTTGTTTTCTCTTCCCCTCTATCCCAAAGAAAATCTCTTTGGATATTTTTGCATAGTTGCATGACTCCTTTAGGAGCTGGAAGGGCTGAAAACATAAAGATGGGGACAATTTGTAGGACAACTTTTGTGTGTAGTTTGGAAATTATTTTATACACCACATTACATAATGCTATTGGTCTGAATCTATCTGGTGTCATAGCATTATCCCGTTTTGGAATTAAGGATATGAAAGATGTATTGAGCGCCTTCAAAACAATTCTATTTTTCCTGGAGTCCTCCACCACATCAAGGATATCATGTTTGACTATGCCCCAACATGCTTTAAAGAAGTCAACATTAAAACCATTCGGACCTAGCGCCTTCCCATTTTTCATTTCTTTGATGACTTCGCTGACCTCCTCTTCATTCACAAGCCTGTTTAGATTATAATTATCTTCTCTT
>APFE030696355.1:0-33087 GCA_000404065.3 Pinus taeda | reverse complement strand
GAGCTTCTGAAAATGGTCGCTCCCGCTCCCGCTTCCGCTCCCGCTCCCCGCTTCCGCTCCCGCTCCCAAGTAACATTGCGACACCTATTAAGGCGAATGACAGAAAAGGGATAGGCCTAAATTCTTTATTCCCATAGGTACGAAACACGTCATCAAAGGTACATATCCCAAATCCCTATGAGATTTGAAATACCATGCTCTGCAATCTTTCCAAAAACCGGTTTTGGACTTTTAATTTCCGGTCCCGTGGAATGGGTTTTCCGGCCCAGAAAACCAGGGATTCTGATTTGGTGGAAACAACCTACAGGCTACAGTCCATCCGGATCCTTCAGAGAGTGAGAGTATCAGCTACAGTAGCAAGCTCATGAGCAAGCTCATGAGCTTAGGCAAAAACAGTCCCTATCAAGAATTCTTCTAGGCTTAAAGAGAAAAATTCCAGCTCCTTGCATATTGCTAACTGGATGACGAATCTTAGCAAACTATGCAACAACAATATATTTCAAAAATATACCACCAGGCTCCTATTTTAATTCGAAAATCTGAACAAGGTTTATAAATCACAACAAACTTTTTCAATTTGTGTATGATTACCCAAAACATATTGAATAATCCAGACCATGAACAGAGAAACTTAAAACATGCTGAATAAACCAGACCCTGAACAGAGAAACTTAAATCATGCTGAATAAACCAGACTCTGAAACAGAGAAACTTAACAATGGCCGATTCATAATTCAGACTCTCTTCCCATTTTTATATTTTTTAAAGCGCCAGAGCAGAAAATTATCATACTAAAAACTCACTGTAACTGTGCTGCTCTATAATTCAGAAGTAAAAACTGCATCCCATAAGCTAAATAGAAACAGAAACAAACTGTAAAAGACAAAGAGTCTAACCTTTTACCAGGTGCATGCCGAGGGAAGAGCGTCTTTTAACCTCCAGCAAACCCGAAAACCAGCAGATTTTGAGCCAAAGTAAAAAACATCGAAAGATGAAAGCGGAAGAGTGAAAACAATAAATTGCCAGCTTATGAGGGAAACTCAGCCCTGCACCTGGGCGCGCAGGGAAAAGGGAGAAGCTAGCCAAAACTTTTCTCCCCTACCAAAGAACTGGTTTTATAATGGCTTCAATGGACGATAGGCCAGTGAAAAACGGAGTGTGCATGTCAGCCTATAGTTTAGCATAAATGGCTATAGACTTGAGTGCCGTGCCGTCAGGTGGCGATGGAAGCACGTCGAGTAGCAGACATGCCTGGTCGTTCAGACAAAAACCGCTTAAAACGTGGCGGTAAAAAGACAAAGCAAGACATGCCCTGGCTCCCGCACTTACCTGCTTAGCAGTGATAAGCTATGAATCTGTAAAAAAAAACATGGCTGTGGCGACCTGGTTGGTGGCTTTCGGCTCGCATCTCCGCTGAAAATGGAAACAATTTTATTCCATCTCTGTTTCTCAACATGGACGAGAGAATCAATTACATAGTTATTATGTTACTCATTTATAGACTTTAATTATTCAAATCATAAAAACCTCCTCCTCCTCCTTATTCAAATCATAAAAGAATGGAGGTCTGTTTCTCAACATGGACGAGAGATCAATTTCATAGTTATTATTCAAATCATAAAAGGATGTATCAATGTGTTAGTGTGTGTTGTGGGAGCAAAAACTAACTAGTGTTATTACTATCCAATTTGATGCGTATGATTAATGTCTTTGATTACGCCACTTAAATCATATTTACAATATCCTCAATAATTGACAAATGCAACACAAGGTTAAATAAAGCAAGCATATTCAAAGCTAGTTTATGAAACTCACCATGCTTATAAAAATGACCAAACAAATTCTAAATTTGTTTATGAAATATTTATGGAAAAAAGTCCAGATTTAGAAGAGATCTAAAACAACTCAAATTTAAACCTGCTTCAAGTGACAAACTAGGCTTCCCATATAACAAATCTATTTAGTTTTAACCAACCATAAATAAATTTTCCAAATGATTATGTAAGTCCATTTAGGACTTGATTTTATGATATTATTTAAAAATAAATTCTAAATCTTTAATTAACTTATCAAATACTTCCAATAAAGATGAAATACTCTACAAATTAGGGCAAACAGATAAGGCATTTACGGCTTTTAGGTTTAGAGTCTTCAATTATCATTAAATCCACATGTGTGATATTTTTTAGACAACCAAATCATATCTAAAATATCTAAAATAGAAAACAAAATTCTCTTAGAAATATATCAAATCACAATAAAACAAGACTAAATTAAGCTAGAGAAGTAGGACAATTTGCCTTTAGTTTATTTATAATGATTCTAAATCTATTTATTTATGATTTTTTTTTAAACTAGAAATCAACGCCTTACAAAGATCTTGAAATAAAACACATAAAAAAGGCATCGAAAAGCAGTGTGTCTTAGGGTTTTGTAGACATTTTTCAATGATAAGTCTAAGAGAATGAGGGCCAAAATTAAGATATTATTTATGGGATTTTATGGCTCATACACAATCTAACTTCTAAGGTAAATTTATGTAAGAAATTATAGATTGGAAAATGAATGAAAAAAAGAAAATAATAATGGATTTTGGAATTTTCAGTTGGTTGAGAAGGAATTAAGACTAGTTCCTTGTAATGTTTTGGGTATGGGTCAAGTTACACTTTTGAGGGAGATTCTAAGATCTAAATGGAAAGTAGGAATATCAAATCAAGATCCTAGTATTCCTCCATCTAGCAAAATATTTACTACAATTAATGGAAGGGAAGGACTTTCAAAATTTGTACCACATCCAAAATACTAAGGAGTGTTTTTTCTTTAAAGGGAATGAGTGTTGATTTTGTTCACAAGGAATAATAGGGCATGTTACCACAAAATCTGGTAAACCTTGGAGAGGAAAACCCTACAAGACAAAAAGCTAGATTAAGTGCTAACAATGGGGCAGTGACCTATTGTCACCACAGCTAAGGCCCCTGCACTTTACAAACTTTCAACGATGGGAGGAGTTCCAATAAAATAGGATCACTTAAAATAGATATGCTAGGTAGATGGCGCAAAGTGATCAAGTGAGAGCTCATTCAAGAGAGAGTCTTAATAATTGTTCAAGGCTTCAAATAAGAAATACATTCTCAAATAAAAGACCTAGAAAAGAAGGCTCATGAACTAGGGTTTTGATACTTTTCGATGGTGATAGGTATTCACAAGGTCAAGGCCCGTGGGAAAGGGTTTCTTAAAATGATTTTCAACTAAGGCAAGGCTCATGAAACCCTCAAGAAAGTCCTTAGGTTGAGTGGAAAATAGGCTAGGGTTTCTCTCTTGTAGCAACACCTAGGGCAAGAGATTTTATGAATGAAATTTGAGTGGATTCCCACCAAAGTGATATGTTAGGTAGCCTAGACCTATCAATTGATTTTTAGGCTCTCAAATCACCAAAAAGCCTCCTCCCTAAAGTTCTGTTGTAAGCCCTAGATTTTCACCCTAGCCTTAAAAGGACTGAATTTAAGGAGATAAATTTATGGAGAAAATTTTGGGATGATCACCAAAGACTTGGACTAGTTCCTTGTCCTTTGGGCATATGGATTCATGGATATAATAGATAATCGCAATTCACTGCTAAGGAGGCCAAATATTGATGCCCTATGTACCAAAATTCCAACATTTACCTACTCAAAGATAAATGGAGTTTGATGGAGAGTTATAAGAATTCCTCCATTAGGAAGATTCATTACATGTTATGCAATCAGTAGCATATGCAATTCTCAACTAGATAACATTTAAAATTTATTTTCAACAAATTAGGGCATAAACAAGCGTAATCTAGAAGCAACAATTCCATACATTAGACAAATTCAAAATGATAATCTTTAACAATAGGCACTTACAAGATAACATGTAGTATATCCATCCATTCACCAAAGAGAGCTCCAAAGACAATCTAAAATAACTTCCAAACATCAAAATGCATTCCAAGAATCTAAAATAGCCAAGAAGGAACAGGTGAAAATTATCTTATGAGGTCCAAATTCTTCAAGTAGTGATGATCATGAGAGGATCAGATGATTTTTCTCTTATATATACATGTCTTACAATCTCTAATTTAGCATAAGAGCCCCTCAAATTGTAAAATAATGGGCTTTATACTAAGTGAGGTTACAAGGCAACCTCATAGCCAATGCAAAACATAAAAGTTAGCTTACAAAAGAGGCCAACATGTTGATGTCATGCCCGCGTAGGCCCTTTTAGGGAAAGTGTTGGGATCCTCCAGTGCCAAGTCAAGTGTAGAGGGCTCCATGAATCATGATCTAGGGTTTAGATCCTAAATCTCCATGCAAATCATCCCGTGGGCCCCCATTTTGTGTTTGGGGCAAAAAATGGGTCTCCTGGTAATAAAAAAAAAAGTTGGTCCTGCTCTAATGTTGAGGGCTTAGATTATGGTGCTAGCCCTCCCAAGTCTCAAGGGGTGAGGAAAACCTCATTTGGGCCTCATATCAGCTCCCACAACCTGTACATATTGCTAAGCCCACTAGGGCATGCTGGTCCAAGTGCATCATCTCATGAATAATGTGGGGAAAAGCGAAGATTAATGGGGTGATGTAGGTGTCCATGGAAAGGAATGATGCTTTGAAAGTGATAGGAATGTCATGGCTCTCAAAGCTTCACCTATAGGGTGTCATATGCTCCTCTAGTGGACTTAGGCCCCAATTAAGTTGCCCAACTATTGTTGTTGCTACAACACCCTCCAAAACTTCACTACATTCAAATTTTGGAGCGTACCAAACTATCACATCAAGTGTCACTTTGGTCATCAAGTGTCCCATTTCACATGTTTCAAGTGTTCTTAATCATTCTTAAGTGTTGTCACATTGTTTAGAACATCTCTAGTGCACTTCATGGTTATAATACCTTTGTTGTAAAACAACACTTTTGGTCGCAGTTGCACACACTTTTTTTATTGTGCTTGGAGAGTGTTTATAAACTGGCGTTTTGACATGTATTTCTAATTGTTCGATCCTATCTAAGTCTTATTAATGAGTTGGTATGTGTCACACTTTATTTTATGTCTAAACTCATTGTGTTCACCCTTGTGCCTAGAAGTTTCCTTTTCCCTCTCAAGTGCACTCTCAAATCACAAACATAAAGTTAACATTAAACATGTTAGAATAGGATATTTTTTAGATTGATGTTTGCTTTCCATGAGTGATTTCAATTGCAGGTATTCTAGAACAACATGGAAAAAATGCATGAAGAGATTGGGCAAAGAGGATAGTCAAAGGAAGCATACAAAATGAGGAACAAGCGATGTGACAAAATGAAGAACATTGAAATCTTGATGATCAAAGTAGCCCAAAAGACTCCATATGATCGAAGACCCTTTAGAGGGTAAAGACATCAACAACATCGAAGTTGCATGCAAGATTAAATATAAAAGTGGTAGCATTGTCACCCATCAAGAAAGTCTGTGTCATCAGCCACTATGAGTCCAACTCATCAATTTTAGTGACTTGTCATGTTCACACAACATGATGATGTGGAAATCATGATGTAATTATTGTAAATATAAAGAAGTGGAAGTCCAAGAGTCATGTATGGACAAAAGAGACATGTGAAGAAATCCAAAAGACATGTAATTCGAAAAGTCATATGTAATCCCAAAAGTCATTTAGAAGTCCAAAGGTCATTAGAATTTGGAAAGTCATAAGAGAAACTCAAGAGTCATGGGGGTATGGAAGGTCATGCCTCATGTTATAAAAGGAACCTCATTACTCAAGAAAAGTACTTTTCACCTTGGCTTCTCCCACAAGGCATTAGAGAGATAGACATAATACTTTTGGGGAGCAAGTAGTGGCTTTAACGCTCCATTATTTGAGCTAGTGATGTTCATTGCAGTCATGTAGCTTGGAACATTTGATTAATACTTGAAGCCATTTGGATAGAGCATTTTCATGCATGGATCGTGCATGTTTTGAGACTATTCTTCTAATTTTTGTGGTTTATGTTGTATTTCATATGTACTAAAGTAATTGAACTATTTCGGTGAATTCTTGTTGGAAATGTGTTGTGATGATTTTAATGATCGTAACATCTATGTGAACTACTTCGCTTGAAGTCTAACAATTCTTCCTTGTTATGTGCATGCATCTCTACGAGATTAGTACTATTACTTGTATTTTAGAGGCTCATTTTTCTTCCTTGTAGTGAAAGAACCTTGATACATTTACAATCGAACATTCGACAAGCCACACTTCCTTTCTCATTCAAAAGCACATGCATGCTACTCTCTCATGCTAATTGCTTAAGCCAAGGAAAATATCTAAGTAAATGGTAGCCAGGACATATTTTTGGATGGGACTCCTACACCAAACAATGTGAGGTCTAATTGGGACCTCATATTGGGGAGATCCCCTATATGTTGGTGGGTTCAAATACCATCAACATTCTAGCGCTAGAAGGAGGGAAACCATTTTTTTATGGATGATAATTCATCACATTCCAACCTTTATTTGCCTGGACAAGGAAATAATATCCTGAGTACAACCCCAACTCCTAGTCCTGAGGTTGAAGGGTCTTCTCAACTTAGTATGGAGTTGGCCTACGAAGTTACATATGATCAACTCCGGGCAATTCAACCTATTGCCTGTTGGTTTGCGAAAGCTATTGGTTTACTTCCCGTTGCTCATAATCTTCTTGGTCACCCTAAGAAAAAAGAAATAACTCATTAGTTTTTTTATTACATTGGTGGAAGATTTGGCTTTTGCCACTCTTGAGGAATTTACAAAGGCTTCAGAAGACATAGTTCAACAAGAGCCTCTTCCACCTATTCATGAAGAGTGTGGGGAATATCTTGTTCTTTATGACGAAGAATAATCATCAACTGATTTTGAGATTAATGAAGGCTCGCATGGTGAAGGAGAAGGCTCATTAGATTCATAAAAGGACGAGGAACAAGGAGAGGAAGACATGGATGATCTAGACCTAGATTGGATGGCCTTAGAGCCACTCGCTCTTACAAATAATGTTCATAGAATGCCTAAACATCCAAATAAGTTGTTATTAAAGTTTGATCCTAATAAGAAAGATAAGGCAAAGGACCATCTTGATGATTTCTACATGCACCTACGAATGTTAGAGGTACAATATGATGATGTTGCTTGTAGTATCTTTACTTTCACTTTAGAAGGTAGAGCAACGATATGGTATCATAGTCTATTTTTTAATTCAATCCATGGTTGGAGGGAGTCTAATAAATTGTTGCTGGATAAATTCGCCAACGATAAAAATATTTCCATGCTGTTAAAAGAGCTCGGAAATATTAAGATGGGGGAAAAAGAGAAAGTCAAAGATTTCAATCAAAAGTTATTCGTATACTGAACAAGTTCCCCTCAAAAATGCAACCTCATGATTCTATTACTATAGAGTATTATACAACTACCTTGCCAACAAACATTTCTGTTTTTGTTAAAAAAGCCATGAAGGAGACACTAGCCTTAAAATTTGGAGAAGCAATCACCATGGAGAAATTCTTGCATGCCATTGGAGCTATTACTGATTATGAAGAATCTAAATACTCCAAGGAGACTGGTAAGAAGTTCCAAGCCTCTTCAAGTAAGGTTAACTAAAATTATTATGTTGATATTGAAAGCTTGACCAAAGCTTTAAAGTCACTCACTAATGAAGTCTTTGAATTAAAGAGAAAGTCAAGCGAGGCCTCTACTAGTAACAACCCCCCCAAGGCTTTCTTATTCAAAAGCAATAACGATAACTATCCAGCTAAATCTGCCCAGAGCTAAAATGTTGTGTTGAATGTTGAAAGCATAGGCATGGATAACTATTGCTCCTTCCATTGGGAATGACATTAAAAAAAACATGTCCATAATGGAACCACAACATGACTACTCTGGTAGCCCATATTGTTGATACTTCACTAGCAGATGAGCAGTTTGAGTAGACATAAGAAATGAATGAGCCTGCAACAACTGAAGAAAGTAAAGGTATTGGGCACTTAGTTAATACCTTTTATTTTATTCTCAATACTGACAAGAAAAGTGTGGAAGGGCCACCTCAAAGTGAAGCCCCTCCTAAAAAAAAATTGGTCATTGTAATTTGAGGAGCAAAGGGCCCATTTTTTAATAGGAAGTGACGCGATGAGAACTGAAGAAGCAATATTTAAGAAGGATATCACCACCAATCAATCCTTCTCAGAATGCACAAAACAAGTCTGGAAGGGCTACTGCTTCTAAGAATAGTTCCACTAACAATAAAAAACAAGTCTATCACTTCGAAGGTTTCAAACAAAGCTACACCTCCAGACACTTCAACACTGTTTACTAGAAATGAGCCCATTGATTATAATATCATTGAGGACTTGAAAAGAGCTCATGCCAAAATCTCCATATTTTAGCTCGCAAAGATAGTAGGCTAGCGTGAGTTGCTTGTCCAAGCCTTCTCACAGGTTTTATCAGGTGAGAAAGCTTCTACTTCTCAAACAATGTCCAGTAAGTCTCTTGAAACTCTCAAATATGTGGCTAATGTTGTAATTTTAGAAACTTACACTCTCTGCCCCCCATTTTTGTTAACTTTCGAAATCTTTAGTTACAATGTCCACAATTATTTGGTTGATTTAGGTGCATCTGTGAATGTAATGCCATTATCTCTTACTAAGAAAATTAATGCTAAATGAGATAAAACTGATGCGCAAATCATTCAACTGGACAAATCACTTGTCCAAGCCATTGGTTAACTCAGGAATCTTATTATCCACTTGTCATCAGACCATAGGGTACACCAATGCATAATCATTTTGATTGTGGACATCCTTGAAGCCTATGGCTTACTCATAAGTCGAAACTGGTCTAGTAAATTACAAGGGTATTTTGCAAAAAATTGGTGACACTTATGGCTTCCATACAAGGGAAAAAAACCAGTTTGAAGTGGAAAGTGAGCCCTACATGAAATATACTATGACACCACTTGAGGGTCATAATGATCCTGTCGGCTTTGCAGATGTAATATTTGGAAATTATTTCTTGGAAATTGATCATAGATGTTATCAAGCACATCCATCACATGTCCCACCAAATACACAGTTGGAGCTCCTTCCTTGTACTCCAACTGGTGCTAATGAATCTTGTAACATAGATGTACATAGTAATAATATTGTAGGAACTAGTTTAGCAGTTGACAATATTTGGACTTTGTACTTTGATGGTTCAAAAACTCAGGATGGCTCTGAAGTTAGTTTCATTCTCATAAACCTATATAACAAGAAGTACATCCTATCATGTCATTTAGAGTTCGAGTGCACAATTAATACTACCGAATATGAAGCACTCATTCTTGGATTAAGGTAATTGCTGGCTCAGAGGTGGTGGCTAGCCAGGTATGGAACACTATCCACTATGTTTCACAAAGTTTTAAAACTACCAATAGGAGGTATGGCAACTTATTACTTATTTCAAAGCTTTTAGTATTATTTAAGTTCCTAGAATTAGAAATGTCGCAACATGAAAATTAGCTAATGCAACCGCTAGAATGTCACCTTTGAAAAATGTTTTTTCTATAGAGATTATATATAAACCATTTATGCACGACAACGTAACTACTTTCCAGGTTTTCAATGATGACCAACATATATTGCATTTTATGGCTAAGGTAGATGTGTTTAAAGATGCAACCATCAAAGAAGACGAGCATGACAAGGCTTTGCAGGAAGAAATTGATACAATGAAAGGAAATACTATGCCTAAAGGTGTAATGTCCTTGGAAAAATTATATGACTACAAAATTGGTTTAGAGGACCAATTGATACAATGACTCGGAGCTCGAAGCTGTCATTTGAACAAGTGAACTTGGGAACTCAAGATGATCCAAAATATGTAAACCTCGATATATGTTGTTCTCCACAAGAACGACACACATTCATCCACCTGTTCAAATAGTACCAAGATGTGTTTGCATGGAATTACGAATTACGATGATTTAAAGACATATGATACTCATATTATCCATCATGTCATTCCCATTAAAGAAGGGGTGAAACATTTTAAGAAAAATATAAGGAAAGTTCATCCAACACTAGAGCCCCTAATCTAAAAGGAATTAAGAAAAATGTTGGATCCTCAAGTCATTTTTAAGGTTAGACATTCTACTTGGGTTTCGAATTTGGTCCCTGTCAGGAATAAGTCTGGTGAGATAGGGTTATGTGTCGACTTTAGTAATCTCAACTGTGCATCAGACAAAGATAATTATTTAGTGCCATCCATGGAATAGATCCTCCAAACAATATTTGGGTCCAAAATGTTCTTGCTACTAGATGGATTTTCTGGCTATAATCAAGTGCTAGTGGCATAAGAAAACCGCCTCAAAACCACTTTAAGGACCAAGTTGGGAACATTCACCTTTAAGCGCATGCAATTCGATCTTATCAATGCCAACACTACATTTTAAAGAGAAATGGGCATTGTTTTTCGTGGCCTGATTGGCCAAAGTGTTGTAGTCTATCTAGATGATGTAACCATATTCTCTAAATGAAGATCATACCACGTGTGTCATCTAAAAAATATATTTGAGCATAAGTATGGGATTTCTCTCAATCCCAAGAAAATAATATTTGGCGTGTTAGAAGACACTCTCTTAGGACATATCATTGCTAAGAATGGAATCAAATTTGATCCAGAAAGGGTTAAAGCTATAGCTCAAATCCTGTTCACTGTAAACAAGAAGGCCATGCAATCTTTCTTAGGGAAGATTAATTTCCTGTGCAAGTTCATCTCTGGCTATGCTCAAATAGTTAAACCATTACAAGACATGATTAAGAAATATGCAATCTATAAATGGGACAAAAAAGAGAAGGATGCTTTCATTCATATCAAACAAGCTATCAGTGATGCACCTTCATTGTTTAGTCCTGATTATGGAAAGGATTTCCTGCTTTATACTTTCACCATGGATTCATCTATTGTAGTTGTATTACCACAAAAGGATTTTGAAGGAAATGAATGACCTATTTATTTCATGAGTGTTGGCTTACAAGGGTCTGGGATGAAATACCCTACGGTTGATAAACATGCTTATGTTGTATATAAGGCAGTCAAGCATTTCATGCCCTACCTCCTGAGAGCTCACACAATTGTATATGTGCCTCATCTAGTAGTCATAACGCTCTTAGGGTAACATGATTTGGGTGAGAAGAGAGAAAACTGGATGACCTATTTGCAAGGATATGATATGGAGTTTAAGCTAGTTCATATTATTAAGGGTCATGGTCATTGTCAACTTGCAGCTGAAGTGAGAGATGCTGCAGAGCAAGATATTTTAGGATGGGATTAGGAAATAGAAATGTATAACATTGAAAAAGTTCCCCAGACAAGCTTGAAAATTCCATGGTATTTAGATATAAGCAAATTCCTAGAGCACGACACCTTTCCTACACATTTATTGAACAAACAAAAGAGGGAAATTTTCCTTAAATCTCTATCTGATCAGCGTGTTCATGGATTTCTTTTCAGAAAGCACCATAATAGTGTCTTGCTAATATTCCTAGAGCTTCAAGACACAAGAAGGTATTAATATATCTGTAGGGAATACTAACATGTGGACATTATGTGGGAAATACAACTGCACATAAAGTAATGCGGGCTAGTTATCATTAGCCCACCTTGTTCAAGGATGCTCACGCTTAAGCCCATAAGTGCCCAACTTGTTAGAGATATGCCAGTCGATACCAAAAGTTACCCGCCCCACTACTACCAGTAGTAGTTGAGGAACCATTCCAACGATGGGGACTAGATGTTATTGGAGAAATCTTTCCACACTCATCAAAGCAATACCGATGCATCTTGATAGTGACAAATTATTTCACTCGCTGGACCGAAGAAGATCCTTTAAGACAAATCAATGAATAGGAAGTCATCCAATTCCTAAAGAAGAAAATTATAACCAAGTTTTAAGTTCCAACGTCTCTTGTATTTGATAATGCGACTTATTTTTATTCATTTTAACTTTATGAATTCACATTAGAAAATGGCATTATATTAAAGCATGCATCAAATTATTAGCCACAGGAAATGGTTTAGCAGAATCAAAAAACAAAAATATCATTTGCATAATCAAGAAATCCATTTTCTCTTAGCAAAGGAAAGTCTAATACAATGCTTTGGTAAATGCCTTATGGGCTGATTGCGTAGCTCCTAATCCTTCCCTCAAAACATCACCGTACTTCCTAGTATATGGTAAATAAGTTATCTTGCCTCCTAACTCGTATCTCCTAGCCTTGCAACTCTACCAGGAGTCCCAAGTGAGACCATGCCTTCTAGTTCAAAGCAGGACAAATACTTTGATTAAACTTGAGGAAGCAAGGCTAAGAAATAAAGAGATATTTTCCATTCACCAAAATTGTATTAAGTGCTAGTTCGATAAGAAATCTATATGGACTAGAGTTTCGATGTGGGTGACTTAGTGTTGAAGTGGGATAAAGCCCACAAAGCGAAAGGAAAACACCAAAATTCCAATCTCTATGGATAGGCCTTTATACCATCGAAGAGAAACTTGGCCACAATGCTTTCAAGTTGAAATATTTAGACGAGAGGAATGACCCAAGTCCCTCTTCCCATGAATGGTTGAGATTTGAAGTTCTAATTTTAATAACGATTATAAGCTGCATTTATTGTATAGTTTGTTTCTTCATTATCCGTTGTTTGTCTCATGTTTGTCGTTTCAAGTCATGTCCCACCTTGTTTTGTGTCTTTGTCTGTACATAAATAAGACCTTTTATGAAAGAATGCATGACTTAGAAGGGCTTTGTGGTGGAGTAAAGAGGAAATGTGACAACCACAATGATTGGCAATCTGTAAGTTATTCTTCTTTGTTTGATAAGATGCCATAGGTTGAGCTAAATATGGATGAAAATATGTCCAAGAATAAAATGTTGAGGGAACCTATTAGATCCGCATCTATTCTAGTCTCCCAACTCCCCAACTTGGTGTTAAATCTACTTGGTGTTTTTACATGCTTATCCAATCTAGTAGATAAAGGATAAGGGGCAAATCTAAAGTGACCAAACCAATATTAGAGGTTATATTAATACTTCTCTGAAGGTGCAACCTTTTCTTATCTTAATAAATCAGGATCCCTCTTCTGCTAATTGAAATAATATGTGTCAAATCACAGTCCTATTAAATATAAATAAATAAAGGCTGAAAGAAGAGAAAGGATTCCTGTGCAGGGAGGTGAAGCAGGTGACTTCACTGGGGTACTTTTTAGGCTTGTTGGTAGCGAAGCAACGCTTGTGCTCATGTAGGGACTCTTCCAGGGTATTGTCCAGGCCTGCTAGTAGCGGAGCAACACCAAAGATGAAACTCTTACTCTAAATTTCTTAAACTCACCATGTACATATTACCCTTTCCTAGATTTAAAGAATAGTGATATCACATATATGTTGTGTGTTTGAACCAAGGAGAGGGAAGTAAGGTGCTATGTATATAACTGGGTCAAGAGGGGCAGTCAAGGAAGTCTAATTTGTGAATCAATACTTCTTAAATGACTAACCCTTTAACTAAAAATATATTACTAGGCAGAGAACTTTTCCTAGTGTATCGCCAAGTGTTGTTGCTGCTAGAACACCCTCCAAAACTTCACTACATTCATATTTTGGAGCCTACCAAACTGTCACATCAAGGGTCACTTTGGTCTTCAAGTGTCATTTCACATGTTTCAAATGTTCTTAATCATTCCTAAGTGTCGTCACATTGTTTAGAACATCTCTAGTGATCTTCGTGGTTATAATACCTTTGTTTTTTGTAAAACGATACTTTTGGTCACAATCGCACACACTTTGTCTATTGTGCTTGGAGAGTGTTTATAAACTAGCATTTTGACATGTATTTCTCATTGTTTGATCCTGTCTAAGTCTTATTGATGAGTTGGTATGTGTCACACTTGATTTTATGTCTAAACTCATTATGTTTACCCCTTGTTCTATCTTCCAGACTTAGACAAATTTTGGTTGCACAAGTTAGCCCACTAAGGAAAGGAGGGTGCACGATGCACTCCTAAGCCTTAGTCGATATCTATTCCCTATTAAAGAGTGCACCTTGCGCCTTCACAAGGTCATATAACACACTCCCAAGAATATTCCTCTCCTTCCCTTTCCGAACTACGCCCTTAAAGAAAGCCTTCCTCCTTGTTGAGCGCATGCGCATCACCAAAGAAACATCATGATCCCTTAAGCCTTCAACCTTGTGCCCTATGCCCTCCTTCGCTCCTCTTGAGCACATAAAAAAACTTGGGAAGGCCCAAGCTTGACCTATTCAACCTTCATGCTTTCACCTTGCACCCTTCTTAGTCTCTTATGGCCCATAGTGCACTTCCAAAGCCTTAGTGGCCTTCCTTCACCCTTCAGCCTATGACCTGTGCCCTCCCTTGAGCTTCCTCTCTCCTATTTGAGTGCAAAGTTCATCCTTAAGCCCTGAAGCACTCAAACCTTCCTCCCTATAAATGTGCCCTTATGCCCATAAGTTTCCTTTTCCCTACCGATAGCACTGTTAAGTCACAAAAAGAAAGTTTACATGAAACATGTTAGAATAGGAGTTTTTCAGACTGATGTTTCTTTCTATGAGTGATTTTAGTTTCAAGTATTCCAAAACAACATGGAAAATATGCAAGAAGAGATTGAGAAAATAGTATAGTCAAAGGAAGCATACAAAATGAGGAACACATGATGTGAAAAAATGAAGAACATTGAAATCCTTATGATTGAAGCAGCCCAAAAGACTTCATGTGATCAATGACTCTTTGGAGGGTGAATACATCAACAACATGGAAGTTTCATGCAAGGTCGAAGATAAAGGTGGCAACATTGTCACCCATCAATGAAGTTCATTTCATGAGTGACTATGAGTCCAAATCATCGATATTAGTGGCTTGTCATGTTCACACCACATGATGATGTGGAAATCACGATGTAATCATGTATTTATTGTAAAGATAAATAAGTGGAAGTCCAAGAGTCATGTATGGAACAAATAACCATGTGAAGAAATCCAAAAGACATGTAATTCCAAAAGTCATATGTAATCCAAAAAGTGATCTAGAAGTCCAAAGGTCATTAGAAGTTGAAAAGCCATAAGAGAAACTCGAGAGTCATGGGGATATGAAAGGTCATGTATCAAGTTATAAAAGGAGCCTCATTACTCAAGAAAAAGATTTTTCATCTTGGCTTATCCCACAATGAATTAGAGAGACAAAGATACTACTTTTGGGGAGCAAGCAGTGGCTTTGACGCTCCACTATTGGAGCTAGTGACATTCATTGTACTCTTGTATCTTGGAACTCTTTCTTAATACTTGAATCCATTCGGCCAACACATTTTCATGCATGGATCGTGGATGTTTTGAGACTATTCTTCTAATGTTTGTGGTTTATGTTTGCTTTCATATGTAGTAAAGTAATTGAACTATTTCACTTTGGTGCCAAACTTGTTGGAAATGTGTTGTGATGATTTTAATGATCGTAGCATCTATGTGAATTATTTCGCTTGATGTCTAAAGATTCTTCCTTGTTATGTGCATGATTGTCTACTAGATTAGTAATATTACTTGTTTTTTAGAGGCTCATTTTCTTCCTTGAAATGAAATAACCTTGTTACATTTACAATTGAACATTCCACAAGGCACACTCCCGTGCTCATTCAAAAGCACATGTGCACTACTCTCTCATGCTAATTTCTTAATCCAAGGCTAATATCCAAGTAAATGGCAGCAGGGCCATATTTTCGGATGGTACTCCTACACGAAATGGTGTGAGGTCTAATTGGGACCTCATATTGGGGAAATCACATGATCCAACACCGTCAAAACCAACCCATGATGAAAACCACCTGCCAATATCACATAATGTCTAATGCTACATATTCACCATTAGGTACATGTAATCATAAGTGCACTAAGTGAGCCAAGCTTGTTAGTCAAGGGAAAATTGAGACTTCATACAAGGTTTTCCTTCCAAATTTGGGGCTTTGATAATGTAATAATGTTACCTCCCAAGGTAGGAGGGACTAAAAATAGTCCTATTAGGTGTTCCCATCCCCTAAAGGGAAATATAGGTCCCTAGTACATCCTTCAATCACTAGGGGCATGTGAATAATGATGTAATGGAATGGGGATAAAGGGGTCTCAAGGCCAATTGCCACAGGTTAAGGGGGGAATAATGAGGAAGTCCACATATTGGGTGTAATAATGAAATGAGGGAGCAATCGTGGTTGCATGAGTTACCACAAACTTTGTCTTTCCACCCCTATTTATTTTCCTTTTTCTTTTATTGGATTTTTCTTTGTATTACTGCTCGAAGCTCTAGGAAATGAGAGCATTTTGTGAATGATGTATAGCAATTATTACCCCATTAATGATGGGTAAGTTCATCAACCACAAGGAGTTGGGACATGCATGGGTTCCTTTAATGACATGATGGGGTAATTATAGGCTCAAGGAACCAGGGTGATGGCCATAATGATAAGGGGTAGAGCTCGTGCTTGGATTTTTCCAACATGCTATTATTAATATCTCGACCATATTTTGCAGACTTCTGGCCATGATATGATTTTAACATTCTTTTAGTTGCATTGACCTCTAAGGAAATTTTTCTAGGCCCGAACCATATATGTGGACAAGGGGAGGGTGCGTGATAGTGCCTTGTGGGCCTAACGGTCATGTGGAATCCAGAGAAGGGAAATAATGAATATGTCTTGTAATGTGTGGAGGAAAGTGATAAACATGAAATAGGAAAACAAAACCACACTACCAAAATCAGGGTTTACCAAGTAGTTGTTGAGAATTCAATAGGGTAGTAAGTAGGTTAATTATATTAACTTGAAAACTGTTTTTGTTACCTTTTTACTTGTTAGCTTTTTTCTTTATTATTACAGTGTGCAATACATCAAACAACTACCAAAAAAATAAGAACAATCACACAATATATAGGCTGCAAGCCAGGGCCAAAACCCCTCCTCTTGAGGGGAAAACCCATAAATCTCTTCTCTTCTTATGGATTCTCCAATTGACAAATACCATGACCTATTGACTCTGAAAAATACCCTCGAAGATCAATATCAACTCAGCCTCTTGATGTAGTTACTTCGAACTCCCACTATAGATCCAAAATTCTGGTTCACAGAAACTATTTCAACTGTTGCTGCTTATTTTGGAGACTTTTATCTCCCTTGAATATCCTTATCCTCCCTTCTCTTTCCTTTCCTTGAGCCTTAGGGATAATGAGAGACCCTAAGAGACCTTCACTTTCCTTTCCTTCTCTTCTTCTTCCAAGATCAAACCAAAAGATAGTCCCAACACAGAAAACCTAACTTCGACCTTCTCAAGAGAGAGAGATCTAGCCCAAGCACTTTGACTTCCTCTTCTTCGTACCCTCTTCTTCAAATTATTCTCTTCCTCTTCTTTTCATAGACTAAAATGTGTGAATTTATCTAATGGAGGACGAGTTCCTCTCTATATATAGGCTCTTCCAAGGGGTATATGTGGCTCTTCATATAGGCCGACTTGATCTTGGAGATATTTTGACACTTTAAAGACAATAATTTTTTCTTTACAAGATACAATGAGCCCATAGAGCCTTCAATATATGAAAATGACTCTTTAACTTAGAAGCACTCAATGAGTGCTTGACCTATAAAATAAAATAACTTGAGCATGAAACCCATGCTCCAATAATACTTTATTTCATTTTATTATTTACAAAAATACATTTCATACTTATGAAGGTTGAACTTAGTTACAAATTCTTCAATACTCCCTCTTAACTAGGGAGGTATTCATAAGAGGTACATGGTCATTCTCAATATGAAGAGATCTCATAAAAAGAGTCGGATTCGTAATCCATATGTTTAACATCATATTCATCAACATTGTTTGCATAGAAAGGCCTTAACTAGCAACTCGATCCATATGATCAAAGCACAATGTTGGTGAGATTAATGATCCATAGACACCAAAATCATTGTCTCTCAACGTACATACTCCACCCAGGTGTTCACAGAGTATGACCTTTCGTTGGACTATTCTTCTATTGGGTAGCTAATCCTAAAAGAATATTGGTCCACGACTACTCTTGTCCTAAATGCCCTACCACATTGTTTAAGAGTATCAAATGCTAGATGGTTACCTAATCCTCTATTCTTTCTTCCCAAGTGAAGACAAGAATGTAGTGACTATATCTCCCTCTTAATTAGGGAGGATATATCAACCAAACCAAGTTTGTCTCTTAAGTATACAAGCTTCTTGTTTGGAAGTGATTTCGTCAATATGTCAACTATCTTCTCATCAGTGAAGATATATTGTAGCTGCAACACACCATTTTGTACTAGCTCTCGAATATAATCATACTTGTTGTTTATATGATTTGTATTTCCATGAAACACTAGATCCTCAGACAAATGTATACACTTTATTACAAAGTATCATTTTAGGGTTCATTGGTCCTTCAAACAAGTCGGATAGCAGCTTCCTTAACCATACTGCTTCTCTGCTTACTTTACAGGTTGCAATGTATTCTGCTTCAACACTACTCAAAGAAAATGTGTTTTTCTTTCTGGTCATCCATGATACCATGGAGGATTCTGAATTCAAACATCCTCATGTAGTGCTCCTTTCATATTGCTCATTCCCTCCCTAGTCAGAATTTGCATATCCAATCAGTTGGACATCATTTCTTCGGTCATACTTCAAATAATAGTGGATCGTTCCTTGAACATATCTCAGAATATGTTTTGTTGCCACCCAATGATCATGCTTAGGCTCCACTTGGAATTGATTGAGAACATTTATTGTAAAGCATATGTCTAGTCGAGTGTTCACCAAGTACATCAGTAAGCCAATTGCCTATACTTGGAAGGATCCATAGGGCTAGATTTAGAATTTCTTAGTCTCTTCAAGTTAGTGATCATTAGAGTAGCCATAGGTTTGCAGTCCATCATGTCAAATATTTTCAGTATCTCGATCACATACTTTCCTTGACCTAATTAAACTTCATTAGGTCCTTGCCAAACTTCTAGTCCCAACTACTAATGCATCAACCCGAGATCTTTCATGTCAAATTTTCTACCAGTAGCTTCTTACATTCTTCAATTCAACCTTCTACACCTGTCAAGAGAAGCTCATCTACATATAGAAGAATAATTATAGGTTCTCCATCTACAACCTTGATATAAAGGTTCGAATCAACAAAATTTTTTGTGAAGCATATTCTTTGTGGGTATGCATCCATTCTAGCATACCATGCCCTTGGTGCTTGCTTGAGGCCATATAATGCTTTTTTCAATCTGAAGACATATGCCTTTCTGTCTTTAACTTTGAATCCCAAGGGTTTCTCTATGTAGACTTCTTCATCCATTGTGCCATTTAGAAACACAATCTTAACATCCATTTGGTGGATGTTCCATCCCATTGATGTTGTGAGAGAGACTAATGATCAAATTTTTGTATATCGTGTTGTTGGAGCAAATGTATCTTCATATTCAATCCCTTCAAGTTGAGAGAAGCTTCTAGCCACAAATTTTGCTTTATACTTATCTATACTTCCATCGGCTGCTTGTTTGATCTTATAGATCCATTTGGAAGTAACCACTGATTTGTATTCAAGCCTAGGTACGATCTCCCAGACTCCATTCTTCATTATATATCGATACTATTCATTCATGACATCCTTTGATGATTTATAGGCTCTTCAAAGTAGGATGGTTCTACTTCTATTAGGTTTGTCATGTATGCAACATACTAAGAATATCTTCTTGATTTATTGCTTTATATGAATGAGCCTGTCATTGCTCCATGATCTTGTACATCAAGTAGTGTAGATCTCAACCAATTATGTCTTTTCCTTATTTCAGGAATGACCATAGGTTGAACAGGTTCACTGTGAACTTCTTCTTCATGGTGTGATTCTTCTTTCCCTTGGTTAGCTTCTTCCTCAAATATCAGAAGTTCTTCATCATCAAAGTCTATGGAAAGTTTCTTTGATTTACTGAATGCTATGCTGTCATCAAATATGACATCACGACTGACTTTAATGTGATGCCCATCTTTCATGTAGATCCTATAATCTTTTGATGAGTTGCTATAGCCCACAAATATACCCTTCATTTTGGAAGGGTCAAACTTCTTTATTTTGTCCTTTCGAATATGGATATATACAAGACACCAGAAGATCCGGAGATGATCTACAAATGGATTCTTTCCAGTAAACACCTCTTCCAAAATTTTGTTGTCTAGAGATCTGTTGGGACTTTGATTTTGAATGTAGACAACTATCTTCGTGGCTTCTCCCCCCATAAACTTAGGTAGATATTGATCATGTATCATTTCCTTTACACTTTCTTCAATGGATCTATTCTTTCTTTCTGCAATTCAATTTTGTTTGGGATTCTACGGGACTATCAACTCCTTCTTAGTCCCAGATTCTTTACAAAATGCTATAATATTTTTGGATGTATATTCTCCTCCATTATCAGTTCTTAGTATCTTGATTCTCCTTTCTATAATGTTCTGCACTTCAACTTTGAATTCTTGAAATTTTGTAAATACTTCATCCTTAGTCTTCAATAAGTAAACCCTGGTATTTCATGAATGGTAATCTATAAACGTGACATAATATTGATGTCCTCCAAGAGATTTAGGAGTCATAGGACCACATACATCAAAATGAATGAGATCCAATATTTCTTTTGACAGCAAAGAACTGCTTCCAAATGGTCTCTTGGTATTATTACCCAATGCACATCCATTGCAGACACCTTCTTGATGTTCTTCAAAATTAGGAATTCCATCTACTATGGAGCTTAGATTTGGAAGGATTTTGAAGTGTAGATGACCAAATATTTGATGCCAGAGTTCACATGGGATAATTTGGGCTTGGGCCACACAAGATATTAATATGTAGAGTATTTCTTCTTGGATGCCAATGACCTTGGCTTGCTTTATATTTGAGTCTTTTCCCCAGACAACAATGTTTCAATTAATGAAGGCTATTCTATCACCCTTATCTAATAGAATTGAAATATAAAGTAGATTCTTATGCAAACTAGGAATAAATAGAATATTGTTGAGGTGAATGTTACTTCAATCTTCCAACTTTATGGAGGTTGATCCAATGCCTTTCACGAGATAGATATTGTTATCTCCAATTTCCACTGAATAAGTAGATTTTCCTTTTGATAAGGTCTTCAATCAGTTGCAATGGCTAGTCATGTGTCTTGATGCACCACTATCAATTACCCAAACATCTTCGTCTTGAAATGTACTAGAGAGAGCTGAGAAGAGACCTTAATCCCTTTCTTTGATTGATACCTTCTTTATAGAGAACAAGAGATTCCATGTTTCCTTAATACTTTTCTTGAGATGGTTTGAAATATTCTTGATGAAATTATTCATTGTAGAGGATATTTTCATGCTGCCCTTAGATGAACTTAGCTCTAAAACCATGTTGAGAATTCAATAGGGCAGCAAGTAGGTTAATTCTATTAACTTGATAGCTATTTGTGTTACCTTTTTACTTATTAACTTTGTTCCTTATTATTATAGTGTGCAATACATCAAACGACTACCAAAACAATAAGAACAATGACACAATATATAGGTTGTAAGCTAGGACCAAAACCCCTACTCTTGAGGGGAAACACATAAATATCTTCTCTTCTTATAGATTCTTCAATTGATGAATACCATGACCTAGTGACTCAGACAAATACTATCCAAGATCAAGATCAACTCAACCTCTTATTGTAGTGACTTCAACCTCCCACTGTAGAACCGAAATTTTGGCTCACGACAACTACTGCAATTGCTACTCCATCTTTTGGAGACTTTGATCTCCCTTGAATAGCCTTCTCCTCCATTTTCTTGCCTTTCCTTGAGTCTTAGGGCTAACGAGACACCCTAAGAGACCTTCAATTTCCTTTCCTTATCTCATTCTTCCAAGATCAAACCAAAAGATAGTCTCAGTGTAGAAACCCTAACTTCGACCTTCTCAAGAGAGAGAGATCTAGCCCAAGCACTTCGACTTCTTCGACTTCCTCTTCTTTGTACCCTCTTCTTCAAATTATTCACTTCCTATTCTTTGCATAGAATGAGATGAGTGAATGTGTCTAATGGAGGACGAGTTCCTCTCTCTATATAGGCTCTTCCAAGGGGTAGATGCGGCTCTTCATGTAGGCTGACTTGATCTCTCCTTAGGTTGACTTGATCTTGGAGGTATTTCGACACTTTAAAGACAAAATAAAATTTTCTTTACAAGATACAATGAGCCCATAGGGTATTCAATATATGACAATTAATATTTAACCTATAAGCACTCAATATGTGCTTGACCTATAAAATAAAAGAACTTGAGCATGAAACCCATCCTCCAATAATAATTTCTTTTCATTTTATTATTTACAAAAATACATTTCATACTTATGAATACCTAACTTAGTCACACATTCTCCAACAATAGTGCCCTTCCCAAAGCCATAGAAAAATAGGGGAGATCCCATGGGATGAGGATTGAATATTAACCCCCCATTTAAAGTAAGGGAACAAAGCCACGGTTCAAACCCTTCCTTCTTCCACGTCACCAAATGATCCATCCCAAAATACCCAAATGAAAAACAAGAATAAGCATCCATTTGCACAATGAAAAACATACCTTTTGGACCATATTTCCCACCTTCTAACGTGTGCTCTTAAAAAATGGGCGAGGAATCATATAACTGATGTAGGTGGCAGAGAAAAAGTGACACATCACATTAGCTACAAGGTGGATATTAGGGGATGCTATATGTTGGCTAGAAGATGATGATTATGAGAAAAAATCTCCTAGGGGTACCCACTTTTGGTTGGTAACATATGACCCCAACTGGGACATGAGCTCACCGTAGAGCACATGATCCATGTACTCGAACGAGGAGGTCATGAGAATCCAACAATATTCTAAGATGTAGACTTGTATCCTGCACATCACAATACAATTATTGGAAGCATATTATTTTGACGTACTTGTATTTCCCATGTTTTTTATCAAATAATAAATCCATACATAAAAAGTAAATATATTCTAACATGCAAGAGTAATCTACAATGCAACCTACTTTAGCATGAGAACATGATATGATGATGGTAGCTATGCAAACATAATATGTGATGCACCTATACTTATACCATGCAATGCTAGCACACTGTGCATGAGATACGTATAGTCATACAACCAATGTAACCATAATATTAATAGATCAATATAACATCTTTTGTTCATACAAGTTCTTGTAATATATGTTACAAATCCATTTGGGCACATCAAATCCCAACATTCAGATCAGTGATTTAGGACTCATCAAACCCTAAAATCAGTTGTTTCATTCCCTAAACAAGTCAACCCTTTGAATGCCTCATTCCCGGACTGTTTCATGACTTGAAGACATCCAGATATTGCCTCTAGAGGGACCACTGCAGGTAAGCCCTTATGAAGGTGCATTGCAGAGCAGTTAAGTCCACCGCCAGGGTGCTCTATAGAGCACTTAGACTTCCTTTCACTCGTGTTGGGCAAGAATGAGCAAAATTCACATAGGTTTTGGGGAATATTTGTATCTTGTGGAGTCATCTAGAAGTTTCCCTATCTTATCAACTCTTATGAGCTCGAAAATGGATGAGGAATGAGTTAAGGGTCATCCTATCGTCTCATCCCTTCCTCCATGGAACTAATTCAAAGTGTGGAAGGCCATTCAATGTCACCATTAATGATAAAACCTCCTTCATCTTCCTATAAATTGACCACTCATCTAAGTGATCAGGGGATGGATTATGCTGAATTGTAAGGAGATAATGCTACTATGAGATTTGACTTTGGAGCAAATGATGTGATGCCACAAGCTTGTCTTTCTTTTGATGTGATGTGGATGGGATCCAAGCTGGAGGAATGACTTTGAATCAGACTCTGATGGTTGTAATTCCTTCTTCTATCTAATAAATTGTTTGCACCTTTTTCCATATGATGTGTTCTTTCATAATGCTTATATGTATGAATTGCTTCTGATTCCTTTCATTTATATTCAATGGATCATATGCTTTGATCGATTTTCATCTTCTATTGTGTTGAAAGGGTACTTTTCAAGCGGATTAAGTACGGGAAGAAGTGTCAGAATCGATACAAGGGAGATGAGAGGAACGCGGAACTACAGGTAGGCCTTCTATCCTCTTTTCTTATCTATTGCTTATAGGGAAAGTCTAAAACACTTTAAATTGTTGTTCTAGGCACACCTACTTGTCTAGTGAATTAGTATTTATTTGTAGATGCTAAATTCTCCAAAACAAATTGGCGACTCCACCGGGGAAGAATCCTCTTTCCTAGTAGCTTATCCACCTCCTAAGACATCCTTGTAGATTCTATTTGTATTCATAGATTGTAATTCAACTATTTACATTGAAAAAATTGGTCAAAACTATGTCAAATTGCCTCTTGAAATGGCTTATTGTCACTAGCACAGGCTTGTGAGGGACACAGTGCGCTGCAGAGCATCCCTAGCTTAGGGACAGTGCTGTGAAGCACACTGTCTCCCACTCTGGGCTGTGTTGATCCTCCTAGGATCAATTTCCCACCTTTGGAAAGAGTTTTGCCAAGTTTTCTCTATTTGATTGTTTGTTCATTGATCAATGAATGTTATGTCTCTGAAAATGAGTGTTTATCTCCTGGTCTAGCCCAACTTTGATTGGATTGATTATGTTTCTTCATGTTTTCTTTATGATTATCGATCAATAGTCAAGTTAGGATATAACTGACTAATATTCATTTGAAAGAAAGTGTTGTAAAGTCTTCTATTCCTTCGAATCTGAACAGTTGTAAAGGTCTTCATTCATATGAAATATTGATTGATTGTATGTGCATATTTCCTTTTTGTTCATATTCACATTAAGGGCATCGAAAATAAATACATGCATGTTGCATTGAAACAATTTGTGTGTGTTGATAGGAATAATGTAGGGAAATTGCATTTAGATTGTGCTCTTTTCTCTTTGATGGAAAGAAATCTGATTGCTCTATCCCTAAGTAGCTAGGATTTTCATCGTTAAATTGAATGGAAAGAATGCTTATCATGATAGTTGCATTCCTAGGAATTTTAGAATACATCACGTGGTGAACTTGAAAGGCAAATTCCTAAGCAAGATCAACTTAAAATAAACATCAATTTACCTAATGGAGCATTGTCATTAATGAGAAAATTTAGTGGTTCTAGGCTAGAGACATGTTCCGGCGTTGTAAAACAAAGCAATTATCACTAACTTGTCTGTAATACATCCCGAGTGTGATACCTCATTCCACGTACGTGAGTATATTGTAGCACGCTCACGTACCTTCGGGTATATAGGGCGGTGTTACAGTACGTAAAGTATATGGGAATGCTCTCACTATGCAATTTTGCATTAGACAATGCTTATATGGATTGGGCCTCCACGTACCTTCGGTATATATTGGAGGACAACTCTAGGTTTCTATACATCCTTAAGTAACCGAGTCAGCCACCTTGTAAATTGTGATACACCGAACACAACATTCGGGGAGATTTCCTGCCCGTACTTCTTGGTTTTCCAAGAGGTATTTTGCAGTTCACAATTGCTTGGTAAACATTTTTCCTAGTATACCCCTTTTTGTTTATTTCTTTTTTGATAATAAAATTAATCAGCAATCATGGAAGAACATCAACCCATACCCCGTCGTTCACGGAGAACAGCGAGCAAACCGCCTTTGCCTCCCAAAGCGACACCAATTCGGGCAAAGCTGTCTCGCTTTACTGAGTCTAGTACATCAAGAACTCATAGTTCTTCATTTGAGTTACCTGAATCATCTATTTCAGTAAGTACAAAGACTCCAGTTACTCCAACTATTTCTGGCCCATCTGTTTCTAAAGAAGAAATTTCACAATTACCTGAGGACATTAGCACTGACCCTAGGGAAACAGTAACCGAGGTTGTTCAACAAGAAAGTACTTCTGAACTTGAATCAGTTCAACTAGAAGTTAATCCAGAATCTATCCCAGTTCAAACCGAAGTAACATCTGAACCTGAAGTTGTTCAGGAACCTCTTTCCGAAACTGTTGTTCATTTACCAGAACATTTGGACTTCGAATTTGAACATTCAGAAGTTGTTACTTTACCAGAAGATGATCAACTGGTTATCCCTCAAACATCAGTAACTATTGAAACTTCAACTTCAACAACACCAGAAATCTTTTACGGACCTGACGGTGAAGTTCTTCCACCAAGTTTAATTGCTATAGAGGAGGAATTGGAAGAATATTCCACACCTGAAACCCCGTTTCACTTTGGAACTGGACTTTATCTTTACCCTAATACTCTAGATTTTTTCTCTTCATTTGATCCTACTTATTTTCAAGTACCCATTGATTCTTTAGGAAAACTTTTGGGTCAGATAACTATGGCTGAACCACTGTCAACATCTCATATTGTATCATCTGATGCAGTTGTAGTAGAATCTTCTGTTGTAACCTCTTCGATGTTTTCTACCACACTTGAGTCACACCTGTGTGGTGAATCCTCCATCCTGGTTGGTTACCAATCATTGTCTGGAACCCACTCAAAGGTTGCTTCTACACCATGGTCATTAACCATGTCCTCAACCAGAATTTTACCTGGTTCTTCTCTAATGGGAACTCAACAGTTTGATCCTGCGTATCAGTATCAAGCTGGGCAATTTGGTCAACAAAGACCTATGTATCAATTAAATACTGGATTGCCACCATATGGAGAGCAATATGCTTATTCAATGTATCCTCCTTATTCTGGAGGACTACCATATGGTAATATCCCAAAGTATTTAGGTCAATTTGGAATTAGAGTTTGTCAATGGCAACCAACAATGCCAGTTCAACCAAGGCTTGTGTATCCAACACAACCAATGCAAACTGTGTCAATTATTCCTACTACACCTATTGTTACTATTGTACCACAGTCACAAGTTCAAACTGTTGTATCTCAACCGGTACAAACTAATCCTTCTACCTTGCAACCACAAGTTTCAGGTCAAGAAGTTCAAGTTCCTCAAGTTGTTGTATAACAACCACTTCTTTCTGGAGCTCAGCAGCAACCTCAAGTTAGTATACCCTTATCTGGACTGACCTAGGCTGACACTGGTATAGTTTATTCACAACCTGGCCAACCTTTCATTGCTGGACAACAACAACCATTAAATCAACAATAGTTGTACCAACAATAACAATAGTTGATTCAACAACTGTGGCAACCTCAATTTCAACAACCCCACTTCCAATAATTCCAACCCCAGTTTGGACTTGTTCCATAGGCTCAACCTAGTTTTGGTCAATCTCAAGCTTACTAAGGTCCTGGTCAATAAGGCTTTGCAGGTTATGGACAACCACACATTCAACCTGGTTATCAACAACCACCTTATACTAGTTTTTTTCAACAACCATACCAAGGTTACCAAATGCAGATGCCCTATGTTGGTATGCAAAGACCTATTGCTTAGGCAATTCCATCATATCCCAGGGGAGCTCAACCTGACTTGAATCGATAGTTGCCGTTTGTAGAAACTTTAGAATTAACAGATTTAAATCGGCTCACTAATGATTCAATCTTATATGCACCTTGGTGGCCGATAATTCCACATAAGTTACCATCTGACATTCTGAAATTTAACGAAAATCCTGGAGAAGACCCATCAAATCAAGTCATGACCTTTCATTTTTGGTGCTCATCAAACTCCTTAAATGATGATTCAATCAGACTTAATCTTTTCCAAAGAAAACTTACTAGTCCAATTGCTAAATGGTACATTCAATTACCAAGAGCTTCTTTCGATAATTTCACCACTTTAGCCACTACATTTTTGACCCACTTCCAGTTACCTATTAGATATGAGACTGGAACGAAACTCCTAACCAACTTTAAATAGAATACTGCTACCCATATATTAGATCATATTCATGAGTGGCAGCGTTTTCATCAAATGGTTAAGGCATATGTTCCCGATCAACTTTTAGCTGAGTGGTTCATAAAATCTTTGTTTCCATCAATCACTGAGGATGTGGCAAAAGGTGGAGTTTTCACAGAACAACAAGTTATTGCTCGTGCCCAATACTTGGATTTGATTTACACACAATCCGACACTCTTTATGATAAAATTCCCAATGTACCTCGACCAACTTTAACTGTTCCCCCTCCTCCACAATTGAGTAAGGACTCTCATGTTGACGATGGTGTGATCAGTTCTTCAAGCACGCAAATAGCAGAAAGACCATCTGGTCAAACTCTTGCTATTTCCAATCAAACTACCATTGCATCAGAAAATACTCTTGCCTCCTAGATTAATGTCGTGTCACATGACAAAGGAAAAAATCCAAAGCAACTAGGGAGCAAGAAAAAGGGGAAGAACAAAAAGAAACAAGATAATTCCCCTCCAGAGAAATCATCTGATTCCTCTACCTCGACAAGGAAACCTCGTTATCCATGTCTGATATGTAATGATGAGAATTTTACAAGAGATTGTCCACACCGTTCTGAGGTCTCTAAACTTTTAAAGAATTCAAACACATCAACAATGTTGATTGATCCATTTCCAACCCTAGAGACACATTTTGTTACAACAGACCATGCTTCCACATCCCAAGTACTCATTTTATCCACCACAAAGCCACAAAATGAAGTTTTGGTGTCAACGAGAAACAAAGATTATGGAAATCCGTCGTCATCGTCGAATAGTCAGGCCACTGATCAACCTAATCCTTCGACTTCGACTTCATTTGAAGTTGTTCCACCCATTGTGTTAGAGTCGGTCTAGTAGCCCTCCGTCAGCGATCAAAGCTCTTTGCATTTGCATAAGTAGGTGTCTCATCAGTGTCATCTTATTGCATTCCATTAGGCATGACATAACCCTGATGGAGGAGCTTGTGTCTTTTATTCCCCTCTTGGCACTGCTGGATTAAGTTTGTTTCAGTCAATAAATTCCTTACAGGGCCATTGGTCTTGTCTTGAAATCAAGGTCCTAGGTCTAGGGTTTAGTCCAATTTTGTCTTTTGAGGTTATGTATTTTGAGGTCAATAAATGCCCAGCAGGCCAGAGGGATTTCCATCAAAGCATCACTTCAGATGATTTCATATTGTATAGCTAATTTTTACCTTGAGTTCAAAAACTCTGTTTTTGAAGGCAAGGTCATTTTCTCATTTTTGTAAAAATTTGTAAAAAATTCAAATTCTCCAGAAGTCGGCATGCGGCCTTGGTCTCCTTTGCCAAGACTCCTCAGAAGCTATCCTTGCAAAATTTTTCAAGAAAAAGCATCATTTCAACCAATTTCATGACAAAAAGGAAACCACAAGTCAGCAGCAATTAGTTTTAAAAAAGTGTCATTGCATAAACATTATAAAGTGGGTTTGAGGGGAAATTAATTTAAATCAAGCTTATAAAAGCCCCTCTCTCCTCATTTTGCAACTCATTTGCCTCTCACAAGCTAAGCGGAAACTTGCAAAGGCAATTTCATGAGATATTGAGCGAAGTTGGGCAGTCTTGGTAGCGCGCTACGCATTGGGAAGTGCGCGCTATGCGTTGGTGGCGCGCTACACATAGGGGAGGTTCTGGCAGTGCAAAAATACAAGGGCACTATGCGTTGGGAGCGCGCTACGCGTTGGGTAGAGGGCGCTACGCGTTGGGTATTTCGCCCAAAAACTTGCAGCAAACACACAATACACCTCTCTCAGCTCAAGCAACATTCAAGTAAGCTTTTTCATGATTCTTTTGGTTATTTTTTGCAAAGTGAATGTAAAGGAAAAATGACCAATATGCCATGAAATGGAAAACAAGAAACCCTAATGTTGATGTGTAAAATGAAAGACTAAGTTTGCTAGGGTTTTCAAAGATATGCTGCCCAAGGTTTTCCCATGATTCACCCTCATTTTTTCCTCTCATATTCATCATCATTCCTTTTCAAATTTCCCATAAAATTTCACAAAATTCCTCCATAATTCCCAAACCCTACCCCTATCCCTAACATTCAATAAATCTTCCTAAACCCTACCTCCTATCAAACCCCTGCAAATTATGATTATGTGATGATGTATATGTCACAATTCTTTCCCTAAATTCCCTTATATATATATATTCCCTAAATCCCCTCAAAAGTCCCCCTCCCTAACATATCCCTTGTGTTTTTTATCCCCTTGGAGCAACATTCAAATAGTCAAAACAACAGGTCATTTGAGCAGAAGCAGCAGTACATTTCAGCCATTTTTCTTTTGAAACCATGTCAGAAACCAAAACAAACTATGAGTAAAGTGATGACCGTGAGTCAACACCGGAGGTTGAGGTGCCAAGAAGGCCTCACATGGGTGGTAAAGGTGGTCAGCATGTGAGAGAGGAGCCCACCTCTTTGGCCTATTTGCAATCTTGTCCAGTTGCAGTCACATGTTTCCGATATCTATCATGCTATGAATATTGTGAGAGAATTTCCCAAATTCAGCACCACAGGGAATTGATCCGCTTGTTTGTTTTGCATTTGCACAACGAGCATGTGAATCTTGCAGGGGTGGATTTTACATTGTCACCTGAGATTGTTGCTCAAGCAACAGGGATACCCAATGTTGGAGAAAAGTGGAACAAGCGCCAGCTGTTGGACAGATTCCAGTATGAGCCCTACATTAAACCTGTATATATGAGGCACCTAACTGGTGTGTTTCTTTTCAGATTTTTGAGGGATGAGTATGCGCCCTTGATGAGGCTCATCATTCGCTATTTCACCTGTGAGGGCAGATTTTCACGTTTGTATTCGTATCATATCCTCTTGTTGATGCATTTCACATGGGTACGGATGATGAACATTCCTTTCTTCATGTGCTGGAATATTGAGAGGATGGTGCCCTTGGTGCAGAGAAAGAGCCCAGCACAGCAACACAGGAGCATCTACCATTATGCTTTGATCAAGATTGTGGTCATGCATCAGTTGGCCCAGTAGGGTGTTCCATGGGAGGATTTCATCTCTCGAGATTTCTTCACAGCGACACCACCCCCTAAGGTTGTTCATGAGGAGGGAGGACCTTCACAGCAGTATGACATCCCTGAGCCCAAACATGTTAGTTCCCCTCCATTGGTCACATATCAGAGAGGCCATAGGGCCTTATTTGCATCAGCTCGGCTAGTATTTTCTCCACACCAGGTGGAAGGGGTCTCGCCTTCTTCATCAGCACCGCGAGTGTTATCTCCACACCAGGTGGAAGGGGCCTCGTTTCCATCAACAACACAAGTATCAGAGAGGGGCAAGCAGCCCATGATTGAGGAAGGATTGTCAGGTGATCCAGATATTAACATTATTGATATTGAGGCTAGCTCTCCTGCCTCAAAGCTCAAGGAGATCATCCGAGAGCAAAGGACCGAGAACGAGTCGCTGCACAAGAAATTGCAGATGGAAAAATGGGTGATTAACTATTTAGAGCAGCACAACAAACAGTTGGAGGATGAGCACGAGCTTTATGAGCAGCGGAAGATTCGTGAAGACCGGGAATTGGCCCATAGGAGACCCGGTTATTTGACACCCATAGATCGAGAATCCATGCTTATTCGGGTGAACGCTCATTTGGAGAGGTTGCTGGCAAAGGCTAACAAAGATAAGGACATGCTCCGGAACATGAAAAACCATTATTGGGCTCGAATGCACGTATGTAAGGAAAAAATGAAGGTGCTCAAAGGACGGTTGGCCAAGGCACTAAAACGAAGAAAAAGGCCCGATCCCCTCCACATCTTGGCTGAGGCTTCCTTGAAGGAGCATGGTGCTAAATGACTTACCTTCTGCACAAATTTCAAAAAAATTTGAGCATTTATGGTCATTTGTGAATTTTTTGGGCAAAAAACAGGTTTTCTTCCCCAACGCGTAGTGCGCCGCGCGCTACCCTAAAGATGGGCAACTCCTTTTCATGAAAACTCAGCATTTTTGGATTTTTCATGCAAAAATACACTTACTCAACAATTGCCAAGAAATTTTACCAAGTTTTGAGCCTCCAGAAGGTCAAAAAACAAGCAAAAAATGACTTTCTGCCACCTTTTTGACACACAGGAAGCAGTCATGGGAGATTGCAATTTTGGAGGGGCAAATGACCACCAAATTCAGAAATTCGACTTGGGTTGGAAATTAGACATCCAGACCTTTCCAACAAGACCACTTTTTCCTCCTTTGGACTCCAGGAAGTGCCTCAAAAGTTGACTCAAATGCGCGCTACGCGTTCAGGATTGGGGCGCTACACATCAGCACATTTTCTCAAATTTTCACCTATAGCTCAGCAAAACGCAGTTTTGACTAGGTTTGACTTTTTGGAGTGGATTTTGATCCTCCATGATGTAAATGATGTAATTTTATGATACTTTGACACTTATTTATCTCTTCTAGAAGATTCATTCATGAAAAAGGTAAAAATTTAATGAATGAATTGGTTTCCTAGCTTATAGAGGCAAGTTGTTTTGACTGCCTAGATTTTAGTGCTCAGTTAGGAATTGGTTGAAACAGCTCCTAGGATAGTGAGATCGACCCCTAGAGGAAAGGAAAGATGTTAGCTTGCCTATATTATGTACTTTCTTAGTCATTTTCATGGTTGGACTCTTGAGGGAGAAAGCTTCTATTGTATTACTTATTGTATCTCTGCATTTTTGGCAAAGGAAGAAAGACCAGGGTTTTGCAGTCCTTTTTGGGATTCCTGTAGTTACATGTATTGATGGTTTGTTTCTCTTTGTACTTGTAAGTTTGTTATGTGAATCATCTTCTTACTTTTTCTTCTGCAAATTAGGAAAATGAAGTGTTAAGGTAGAATTCATGGTTGCTATGCTCTGCCTTTAAGTTTGCTTAATATCAATGTTTTCAGCTATTTAAGGAGAATTCAAGGTGATTGCTTGCTCTCCTTAGCTCCTCACAAATCATTCTCATCCATCCAAATCTTTCAAAGGCATCAATACAGTCTCCTACCTCGCCCCAAAGAACCCCCTGTGAAAACTGTGTCCAATCCCCGCACCCAAAATTGCCTTTCACCAATTTTCCACCAAAACC